>JARQOD010007711.1:0-38296 GCA_033576555.1 Oophaga sylvatica
TGGGATGAAAGAACGGAAACCGCCAGGATCTGATTCTGAGCTTTGTATTCGTCTGGGACCCCCCTAGGAACACCTATGGGATCCATATAAACTTTGGGATCCTCAGCATAACCGGTGTGCAACTGACTCAGACTCCTTCTTTTTCTGGATATCAGTGGAGCTAGATTCTCGGATCCAGACTCTTTCTCACGTGTCTTTTAATGACTACCCAGTCTCCAGACTGCAGACTGCAGACTCCCAGGATCCTGGTTCGGATCTGGAAGAGAACTGAAAACATTATCATATACTTTCTTGAGTCTTTTATACAAATCCCTTACATATGAGCTTAATACATGGTTACTTATTTCCAATGCTTGGGAAAAGAAACATCCTAAACTAGGCACTTTGCCAAATAGTACTTTATACGGAGAAAGTCCAGTTTTTCTATTTGGAGTGTACCTTACTGAGTATAGGGCTAATGGTAAACATTCAGGCCAAGATTGCCCTGTTTCAGCCATGGCCTTTTAGATTTTTAACTTCAATATCCTATTTAGTCCTTTTACTTTTACACCGCTTTGTGGTAATATGGGGTGTGAAAAAATAGCAAAAGAAGGCAGAGATGCTCACCTGCCCAGGCCTCCAAACAAATGCACTATCAGGATGCAGTGGACCCACATAGTTAAGATGACGGCAACACAGGTGCAAGAATACCGATGAGGCAACCGCTCACAACCTACCAATACATGGAGGGGGCGGCTGCTTGGTATATTGATGCACAAAAAAGACTTGTATGCAGCGCCGTTCACATTATGGCAATGCACAGCATCCAGTTAAACAGCCTAGTATTCACACCCTTCTATTAGATCAGGCGGGCTGCCCAGCGCTATTAAAATGCATGCCATGTGAACAGACACCACAGTTTACAAGACCAAATGGGCCCACATGCACCCTGTAAAATAAAGTGCAAAAAACACATTAAAAAAATATATTTAAATAATGTGAGGTATTAGTTGGTAATTTGGCCAAAGTACGTAAGCTTGTAATCCACTTCACGGATCCTCACGTTTACAAGTAACTACACTAACCAGCTGGTAGGTTGTGAGCGGTTGCCTCATCGGTATTCTTGCACCTGTGTTGCCGTCATCTTAACTATGTGGGTCCACTGCATCCTGATAGTGCATTTGTTTGGAGGCCTGGGCAGGTGAGCATCTCTGCCTTCTTTTGCTATTTTTTGAATTTTTGGAGGATATCTAAGTCCTCTTTCTGTGCTCTTGCTGGTTAGTGTAATATGGGGTGTGGAAAACTTGTTGAATTCCCAGAGCTGTCAAGACTTCATTCATTATTTCACCTGTGAAATGTGTACCTCTGTCACTTTCGATCACCTCTGGTACTCCATACCTGCACACCACCTCCACAAGCAGCTTCTTTGCGGTTGCCGCAGCCGTAGCCTTGGCAATCGGGAAAGCCTCCGGCCAACCTGAGAATAAATCAAAAACACACCAATCCATACTCCCATGAACCTGATTTTGGCAACTGAATATAATCAATCTGCAGTCTCTGGAAAGAATAGAAGGGCCGAGGGGTGTGTTTGGGTGGTGTCTTGACTACCCTTCTCTGATTATGTGTAGCACATACCATGCATCCCTGGATCAAACCTTCTATACAGGTGGAAAAGCCTGGTGCCTCCCAATGCTTCTGCATCACACTCATCACAGCAGTTTTGGACTGGTGGGTTGGCCCATGTAACATCTGGGCGACCGCAGGGTACAACGCCCTTGGAAGGCATCGACGCATCCCTCTTCCCCATACCCCAGTTGCTGCATTCAGACATGCACCTTCTTTTTCCCACTTTTCTACTTCCTCCTGGCGCACCTGAGCCTGCATCTGGGATAAGGCATCCTCCGACACAAAGGGATTTTTGGGAGCGCTTACCTGGTGCATCGTTGCCCCTTGGAGTGGTCTACTGGCTGCTGTTTTTGCTGCTGCATCGGCCATTTTGTTTCCTTTACTCACCTGATCAGTGCATCTGGTATGTGCTTTAACTTTTATGACAGCTACTTCTTTTGGTAATTGTAATGTATCAATTAACTGCTGGACTGCGTCAGCATTTTTAATGGGATGTCCTGCTGCCATCAGGAATCCTCTAGACTTCCAAATTGGACCCAAATCATGAGCTATACCGAATGCGTATCTAGAATCTGTGTAGATGTTAACAATTCTACCTTCAGCTATCTTACAGGCCTCGGTCAGAGCCTTAAATTCAGCCTCCTGGGCCAACTGATATGGGAGCATTGGTTCTGCTTTGATTACTGCATTCAGGGAGACAATGGCATACCTGGTGTGGAAGGTACCTGAGTCATCTTGGTGGCGAGATCCATCTACAAAAGATTTAAAATCAACATTACGTCTTTCAGTTTCAAACACTGTGGGTAGGCCTGCTGTTTCCTGTGCCATAAGCTGAACACAATCATAAGGAATCTCCTCTCTTGGATCTTCTTTGTACAATACCGTACAATACCTGACCTCCCCCCTAGATCCGAGAGAGGTAACAATGTGACAGGATTAAGTGTGGTACATCTCTGCAAAGAAACATTTGGAGGCATTAAAAGTGCACATTGCAATCAAAGATGACGTGCAGCTGAAAGATGTGCCGACTGCACCTGGTTCAGTATGATGTATACATCATGAGGTGTAAGTGCTGTCAGTGGATAATCAAGAACGATATCTGATGATTTGTGGAGCAATAGTCCTACAGCATGTACTGCCCGTACACAGGACGGGGCACCTCTAGCCACTGCATCTAGTCTTCCACTGAAACAGGCCACTGGCCTTTGATTGTCACCATGTAACTGAGTCAATACCCCTGCCGCGTTGTCCCTGCTGTTCATGGAGATACAGGGTGAATAGTAGTTCATAGTTGGGGATTCCTAGCGCTGGAGCTGCCACAATCCTGTTTTTGAGAGAAAAATAAAAACCGTCTATACCTTCAGGAGTTAGTTTAAAAAGCACAATGGTGATACAGTCATAGAGAGGCTGCATGAGGATTGATACAGCATGAATCCACTGCCTGCAGTAGAAAATCAGTCCAAGAAATGTCCTAAGAGCGGCAACATTAACAGGAATAGGAAAATTCTGTACAGCTTCTTTGCGAGCGCTGGTCCGATGTCGTTCCCCCTGGTATAATGCAATGTCCCAAAAAGATAACTGAAGATTTACAAAATTGCAGTTTATCCTTCAACGCTTTACAACCTGCTTGATACAGAAACAACATAAGTAATATTGTTGCAATACGACACTGTTTCCTGGAAGAACACAAATCAGTAAATCATCAACATATTATAAAAATAACATTGGCAAAATCAATAACTGTAAACTAAGCAGCATCCTGAGATATCTGGAACAAAAGTGTATATATATATATTAGACACCACTGGAGTTTCCAGATCAGTAGCTGCATTAACTGCCCATAATTTTTGTACCAACCCGTACACAGGGTTAAGTTGAAGGGGGGCTGGAGTTTGCTATGTGGGCACTGATAAGAACTGTCCTTGGACCTGCAGCTGTCTGCTTGCAAAATGTGGGCTAGAACTACTCCTGGCTGGTTTTTTTTTCTGATACAGAACAAGCTGAATTCTTCTAACTTTTTTTTTTTTTAATACATTGTTCGGAGTGGACAGGGAAAACATACAGGATTACATTCTGGACAGCTTCAGTAAGTAATTGTTGGGACCTAGGCATATTAGTAGAAGTATATCGTGATTTCATTGCATATATTGCATATTGACACGGCAACTGTCCTGCTCTGGTTGCTGGGACCTGTCCTATTTCTACCTGACCACACGTTTGTATATACGAATTAGATTCGTCCTGTATCATGGGTCCGCCTTTCTGTGAAATTGTTGCGGCCAGTCCTCCAGCATAGTGGAGTTGATTATTTGCAGCATTTACTATGACCCCAACATGTTGTTTCATAAAATCCCTGTCCTTATCCTAAAGAGTACATCATGACGGTGGGGTCCAGGAATAACATTGGAATATATTTCCTGAAAATCTTCTCTTTCCTCTGTGTACTAGCAACGTCTAGCGACCGGACTCCACAAAGAGTGCTCCGCCCCAGTCCCGGTGCCACAGTGACAGTCCCAACCGGACAACACTCAATACGCGCCCGCAACCGTAACAACACACCACATCCCAAAAGACCACATTGACCCCGCGGTGACACCACCAACTGTGTGTGCACAGCGGTTCCCCGAATCTGCAGGGGAATCTTTTTAGTGACGGGGAGCTGGAGAGTTGTCTGTAATTACTGAATTTTCTGCCCCCGTGTCCACCTGGAATTCAACCTCATGTCCCCTAGTAGGTTCACCTGTACTGTGCAATTAGGAATGGGGGGTAAGGAGACAAGGGGGCTCATGCGCAAGCTACCTCTTTTTGCCTGCACTAAATCATGTTGTGTCCCCTGTGCTTTTCTGGCTAGATTCTCTGCTTTTACTGATCTCCAATCCGGTCTACTTACTTTCAGTTTTTCCTTGTCACTTCTTTTTTTTTTTTTTTTATGCCATTCATATAAAACTTGCTAGAACTTTCTCACTAGTCTTGTTTTCTTTGACAAAACCCATTTCCACCCAAGTTTTTCTTAGAGTCCAGAAATAATCTTTTGGCTCTTTCCTGAACTCTGTCCTCTAGTGTAACTTCCTTTCTCTGCCTGTCTATTTGCTTCTCACATACTCTGACCTTCGATTCTTACGTACTGTGTCTATTCCAAAAACATAAAACTGTTGCACTCTTTCCTGTGCATCCTCACGAATACCCGACGGGAGGGGTCAAACCACTGCGTAGTTTGTGTGTCCTCTCTCCCTCAGCCTGCAGGTTGCTTATCTGTAGAATGACCTTGGTGTACAGCAAAATACCATCTCGCTGCTGCCAGCACTTATCTCTGCTTGCTGTCACTGACTTCTGCATTCTTAGATCAGTTCCTACAAATATAACACTTGTATATCTCATTTATCAATCTATTGTATCTAGCTTCATCTGCCAATTTTCCCTTTTTCTGTTTTCTATCCCACATCTAACCAATCATAACAGTTTTCATTCCCTGGGCGGGTGACATAGAGATAAAATATCCCTTTTCCCTAAGTTTAATATATTGATCCCTTGAAATCATTCCTATCACAGTTGAATATTTGATAGAAATCGAACTTAAAGATAACCACAGGGGTTGTAGTATTAACCCAGAAGGTGGGCATAGTGGCACTACTGGAGATCAGGATATAGCTCAAAAGGATATGTATATCAGAAACTTCATGACTGCTGATTAATCTTGTCCTTCTTGCAATGGGAGGCGTGAATCCAGGTGCTCTTGCCCTCGAGCTTCGGGCAGTAGGGGTGGTCAGGACCACAGAGTAGGGACCCTCAAATCTGGGCTGAAGACAGTCTCTTCCCATAAATTTTTATATATATAAGGTCATCAGGCGAGAAATCATGCACCGTGTCACCTGTAAATTCTGGGAGAGAAGCAGACACTATAGAGTGGGTGTTAGTTAACTCTTTAGACAAAGCAATCACAAATTTACTACTTTATCATTGGTTTCAAATAATTCCTGGTGCCTAATGTCTTCTGTTTTTAACATACCAGCATGATGGAGTATTGAATGTATGGTGGCCCGAAGGGTGGCCCGTGACTCATTTGAATTTAGAGGATCATGGACTGAACCTGCTGCATGGATGATGATATCAGCGGGAAGGTCCCCTGCATGGGTTGTCAGAGTCTGTCCAGGTGGCAAAGGGTCATGAGTGTATATATGAGCCATGCATTCTGCAGTGACGATGGGACCACCTGCTTGGGCTATTAATAGAGCCAGACCCCCTTTCTTGGAGCAGTTGGAGTTGGCAGGACTAACTATAGCACCAACCCGATGTGTCAGGATATCACCGTACCCTATGGACAATGTCACTGGATTTCCGTTGCGGTCTGTGTAATGCTGTGAATGGCAGGGATACCAGTTTTCAAGTACACCGGGAGCTGGGGGCCTGACCGGGGTTTCCGTGAATCTCACAGAACGACTGTCCTCTCTGAGGATTTGTGAAGGAGAGGAAGGTGCCCCATCTCTGGAGTAGGGGTGGAATAGGCCCTAGGACCAGGGGTTAACAATGATGGTGGGGGAATGGAGGAGGGAAGAAAAGATACTGGTGCTGCTGGGGATAGTGGTGGCTGTTGAGGGGCCCACCCCTCTTCTATCTCCTGATCCTCCTCCCCTTCATTAGATCCCATAATATCATGGCGGCGGCTTCTGATCATTGTTTGAAAAACTGAAGATTCATGCATTGCAGCAATGGCCGGGTTGGGGTGTGTGAAAGGGAACAATGGTGTTGCATCTGGTGCCATATTGGGAGCTGTGGCCTGCACAGGTGCGGGCGGGGGCTGGTAGTAGGCCCTGGTTGGTATCAGCAAGGGATATATGCCTGACTGGGTGTGCTTGGGTGTCCCAAGATGGCCGCCGGAGGAGATGGGGTGTTGGCCATTTCCGGGTGTATTAAGATGGCCACTGGGTTTACCAAAATGGCCGCTGGGTGTGGGAGGGGCGATGGACTGGGCATTACACCAGGAGCGACCCGCCCCACAAACACGGCAGGTCTCCGCCCAGGGCGGATTCTGTTCACCACACACATGACAGGTCCAACCTCCCTTTGTTCTAAGATCGGCACCATTATAGGGCGGTGGCCGAGGGCTTGGAGCGGCCATTTTAGTTACATCAACAAGATCATATGCAGAGCATTTTACATATCCGAACAAAGGCTCAGCACTTTCCGAACCTCCTTATTCCATCTACCTCTTTCCAACCCTCAACTTTCAAATCATTTACTACTCTCAAATGTGCTCGGGCTTGATACAAGAGCCCCTTATCTCTCAACTTTCCCTCATTCTGTGCGACAAAGTCTTTCCACACTGAAGGCTGAAGCCTGCCTGTACTCGGCAAGCTCATTATCTTAACAGCCTTCTTGCCTCCACGTGATTTCATCAATTCAACCACTCCCAAAGCACCACCCTCTAACTTGTGGGTTTTGTTTGATTTAAACATGCGCATCATAATTTAACAGAGTGAAATGATCTGTCGCGACTCAGACCACCGGCGTCACTCGCAGGTCACCACCCGTCACTGCAGAGTCCCCCTCAATACACTGACAAGACAAAGAGTCCTCCTCTATTTGTCCCTTCCCTAACTGTGGATGGTGACGTTACAGCGCAGTACACCGTGACACTCTACACAGCACAGAGTCCCCCTCCATATGCTGACACCTGGGCTTCTCCTAATGAGACTTCCCGGGTTAGACAAAGAGTACCCCCTCCATTTGTCACTTTCTCAGACGAAGAGCCCTCCTCTATTCGTCTCCTAAGGAAATTTGGTTATGCGCACCCCTACCACAATTCTCTACAAGATACTAGAAATTTAGACACTACCAAATAATCACGGGAGGCAACTATCTGCATAAAAGTACAGTGACTGGAGGAGGAGGAACGTGGTAATTTTCACGAGAACGTGCAGGAATGCAACATCACTCGGTCAGACTTGCTGGTTCGTGGCGTGGGATTGCCCTTGGTCTCACCACTCAACCGGTCACCCCTCCAGACCCAAATGGACAATACGACAGGACCAAACAGTGACTGACACACAGGCAAGTGGGACGCATATAAAGTATATGATCCCAACTTACCGTGTTCAACGGAGGCTGCAGTCCTCGCACTCAGTCACCGCGGGCACCACCGCAAAGTCCTCAAGACGGGTCCGGATGGGCGGCAATCCACGGCCCCACGTGTTAGGCGCCAATTGTCGGGGTCGTAACGACAAACCACTCATCCTCCAGTCACTCCAAATTAGACTAAGAGCACGGGTCGACCGAGAATGAATCAGGCAATACGCTGGTTCAGACTTCAGAACGTGCCCTAAAGAAAATGGTGCTATTAGGCGGCCATCTCCAGTAAGCACTGAACTTTTTATTCACGTACATAAGATTACATACACAGAATATTGGGGTGGAGTAAAGGCGGGATTGAGGAGAAAGAGATATGCTGAATGATGTCCATATATGTATATATTCAGCATCTGGTCATCCTAATTGGTCCTTAGATCTTCTTCTAAGTCCTCCTTGATAGTGTTGTCATCCTCAGTTTCGTTTCTTGAAGAAAGATTCTATTGTTCTCGTGTATCATGTGTTTCCTCCATTCTCCAAAGGTGGGGGTCATTTCAGTGGATCCAGTTCAAGTTATTAGATAGTTAGTGTAATACAGTGATAGGACACAAGGTGGAGACAGACACCAGCAGATACTAACATTGTCCTAAAATAAGTTTCAATCTGAATAATATCATTTAAGGGAAACTTCGTGTTTACAAAATACATATACACACTATAAATATAAAAGTATAGTAGAAAATTATATTTTACCTTGACAAACTGTACTACATACATTACACCGAACAGCAGAGACCGAACCATGGAGACCGAACCGCGGAGACCGAACCATGGAGACCGAACAGCAGAGACCGAACAGCGGAGACCGAACCACGGAGACCGAACCACGGAGACCGAACAGCAGAGACCGAACCACGGAGACCGAACAGCGGAAACCGAACCATGGAGACCGAACAGCAGAGACCGAACAGCAGAGACCGAACCACGGAGACCGAACCACGGAGACCGAACCATGGAGACCGAACAGCAGAGACCGAACAGCGGAGACCGAACCACGGAGACCGAACCACGGAGACCGAACAGCAGAGACCGAACCACGGAGACCGAACAGCGGAAACCGAACCATGGAGACCGAACAGCAGAGACCGAACCACGGAAACCGAACCGCGGAGACCGAACAGCAGAGACCGAACCACGGAAACCGAACAGCGGAGACCGAACCGCAGAGACCAAACAGCTGAGACCGAACCACAGAGACCAAACAGCAGAGACGGAACCACGGAGACCGAACTGCAGAGACCGAACCACAGAGACCAAACAGCAGAGACCGAACCACGGAGACCAAACCACAAAGACCGAATCGCAGAGACCGAACAGCAGAGAATGAACAGCGGAAACCGAACAGCGGAGACCGAACCGCAGAGACCGAACAGCGGAAACCGAACAGCGGAGACCGAACAGCAGAGACCGAACAGCAGAGACCAAACTACAGAGACCAAACAGCAGATACCGAACCACAGAGACCGAACAGCAGAGACCGAACCGCAGAGACCGAACAGCGGAAACCGAACAGCGGAGACCGAAACAGCAGAGACCAAACCACAGAGACCAAACAGCAGAGACCGAACCACAGAGACCGAACAGCAGAGACTGAACCACGGAGACCAAACAGCAGAGACCGAACCACGGAGACCAAACCGCAGAGACCGAACCGCGGAGACCAAACCACAGAGACCAAACCGCGGAGACCGAACAGCAGAGAATGAACAGAGGAAACCGAACAGCGGAGACCGAACCGCAGAGACCGAACCGCAGACACTGAACAGCAGAGACCGAACCGCAGAGACCGAACTGCAGAGAACGAACCACGGAGACCGAACAGAAGAGACCGAACCACGGAGACCGAACCACAGAGACCGAACCACAGAGACCAAACAGCAGAGACGAACCACGGAGACCGAACCACAGAGACCGAACCGCAGAGACCGAACCACGGAGACCGAACCGCGGAGACCGAACAGCAGAGACCGAACAGCAGAGACCGAACAGCGGAAACCGAATAGCGGAGACCGAACCACGGAGACCGAACCGCGGAGACCGAACCATGGAGACCGAACCATGGAGACCGAACCACGGAGACCGAACCACGGCGACCGAACAGCAGAGACTGAACCACGGAGACCGAACAGCGGAAACCGAACCATGGAGACCGAACAGCAGAGACCGAACCACGGAAACCGAACCGCGGAGACCAAATAGCAGAGACCGAACCACGGAGACCAAACCACAAAGACCGAATCGCAGAGACCGAACAGCAGAGAATGAACAGCGGAAACCGAACAGCGGAGACCGAACCGCAGAGACCGAACAGCGGAAACCGAACAGCGGAGACCGAACAGCAGAGACCAAACCACAGAGACCAAACAGCAGATACCGAACCACAGAGACCGAACAGCAGAGACCGAACCGCAGAGACCGAACAGCAGAAACCGAACAGCAGAGACCAAACCACAGAGACCAAACAGCAGAGACCGAACCACAGAGACCGAACAGCAGAGACTGAACCACGGAGACCAAACAGCAGAGACCGAACCACAGAGACCAAACCGCAGAGACCGAACCGCGGAGACCAAACCACAGAGACCAAACCGCGGAGACCGAACAGCAGAGAATGAACAGAGGAAACCGAACAGCGGAGACCGAACGCAGAGACCGAACCGCAGACACTGAACAGCAGAGACCGAACCGCAGAGACCGAACTGCAGAGAACGAACCACGGAGACCGAACAGCAGAGACCGAACAGAAGAGACCGAACAGCAGAGACTGAACCACGGAGAGTGAACAGCAGAGACTGAACCACGGAGACCGAACCACGGAGACTGAACCACAGAGACTGAACCACAGAGAGTGAACCGCAGAGACCGAACCACAGAAACAGAACCGTACAGACAGAACTGCGGACACCGAAATGCAGAGACCGAACAGCAGAGACCGAACCACGGAGACCGAACCGCAGAGACCGAACCGTGGAGACTGAACCGCAGAGACCAAACAGCAGAGACAGAAGAGTAGAGACCGAACCGCAGAGACCGTACCGGAGAGACGGGACTGCAGAGACCAAACCGCGGAGACCGAACAGCAGAGACCAAACCACGGAGACGAACAGCAGAGACCGAACAGAAGAGACCGAACAGCAGAGACCGAACAGCAGAGACCGAACCGCAGAGACAGAACAGCAGAGACCGAAACTGAGAGACTGAACCGCACATACCGTACCAGAGAGACCGAACAGCGGAGGACCGAGCAGCAGAGACGAACCACAGAGACCGAGCAGCAGAGACCGAACCACAGAGACCGAACAGCGGAGACCAAACCACAGAGACCAAACCACAGAGACCAAACCACAGAGACCAAACCGCGGAGACCGAACAGCAGAGAATAAACAGAGGAAACCGAACAGCGGAGACCGAACCGCAGAGACCGAACCGCAGACACTGAACAGCAGAGACCGAACCGCAGAGACCGAACTGCAGAGAACGAACCACGGAGACCGAACAGAAGAGACCGAACCACGGAGACCGAACCACAGAGACCGAACCACAGAGACCAAACAGCAGAGACCGAACCACGGAGACCGAACCACAGAGACCGAACCGCAGAGACCGAACCACGGAGACCGAACCGCGGAGACCGAACAGCGGAAACCGAATAGCGGAGACCGAACCACGGAGACCGAACAGCAGAGACCGAACCACAGAGACCGAACCGCGGAGACCGAACCATGGAGACCGAACAGCAGAGACCGAACCATGGAGACCGAACAGCAGAGACCGAACAGCGGAGACCGAACCACGGAGACCGAACCACGGAGACCGAACAGCAGAGACCGAACCACGGAGACCGAACAGCGGAAACCGAACCATGGAGACCGAACAGCAGAGACCGAACCACGGAAACCGAACCGCGGAGACCGAACAGCAGAGACCGAACCACGGAAACGAACAGCGGAGACCGAACCGCAGAGACCAAACAGCAGAGACCGAACCACAGAGACCAAACAGCAGAGACCGAACCACGGAGACCGAACCACAGAGACCAAACAGCAGCGACCGAACCATGGAGACCAAACCACAAAGACCGAATCGCAGAGACCGAACAGCAGAGAATGAACAGCGGAAACCGAACAGCGGAGACCGAACCGCAGAGACCGAACAGCGGAAACCGAACAGCGGAGACCGAACAGCAGAGACCAAACCACAGAGACCAAACAGCAGATACCGAACCACAGAGACCGAACAGCAGAGACCGAACCGCAGAGACCAAACCACAGAGACCAAACAGCAGAGACCGAACAGCAGAGACTGAACCACGGAGACCAAATAGCAGAGACCGAACCACAGAGACCAAACCGCAGAGACCGAACCGCAGAGACCAAACCACAGAGACCAAACCGCGGAGACCGAACAGCAGAGAATGAACAGAGGAAACCGAACAGCGGAGACCGAACCGCAGAGACCGAACCGCAGACACTGAACAGCAGAGACCGAACCGCAGAGACCGAACTGCAGAGAACGAACCACGGAGACCGAACAGCAGAGACCGAACAGAAGAGACCGAACAGCAGAGACTGAACCACGGAGAGTGAACAGCAGAGACTGAACCACGGAGACCGAACCACGGAGACTGAACCACAGAGAGTGAACCGCAGAGACCGAACCACAGAAACAGAACCGTACAGACAGAACCGCGGTGTCACGCTGTATAGCAGATATATATATGTGATGTCAGTAATCTATATCAAAAGGGCAACATACTATATAACATGCGCATAGATATATGATAACATAGATTTACCTGACAGAATGTCCAGTGGGTCAAAACGGAATCCGTTATACGCTGTCTCCGGCTAGAGGGTGACCGGGGTCTATGCTGACCCTAAACTGGGGTCCTAACTAATCCCTCTACCTGGAGGTACTGTTAAAGGTACAGAGGTCCAGGCCACCAGCGTAAACCCTGTCTCCTATCAATCCCTGCCAACTGTATTCTAGTCCTAAGAAGGACCCTGAATACCACCAAAGGGAATGAACAGGTAACGGTTAATGAACAGAAAGACATACAAGAAAGACAAGAAATAAAGTAAATAAAGTCTTACATACAACACTCACACACAGTAGGAACACCTAAGGTCTCAGAGATAAACTATAAGCTGTAAGAGTAAAAACAACTAAGGAACTCTTAGCTTAAGTATTCTCAGAACCGCTCCAGTCTGCTAGACTACATGAATGCTTTCACCGGCGTCTAACACCCAGACTGGCAGGAATATGAAGGAATCTAATTAGAACATAATCAAAAGCAGCCGGGCGAGGCTGCACCTAGTCTTAGCAAAGAGCTAGGTAAAATTAACTCTCTCATTACCAAACACAAAGAAACAGCAGCTCAGCTGTGAGAAGTCAGAATGTGCAATCGCGACGATCTTCGTGGCGATGCACCCATGACAGTACCCCCCCCTCTACAGGGGCCTCCGGACCCTCATGACCAGGTCTGTCCGGGTAAGTTGTGTGAAAGGTCCGAACCAATCGATCTGCGTTAGCATCAGACGCAGGGACCCACGTCCTCTCCTCAGGACCATACCCCCTCCAATGAACTAAGTACTGAGGGGATCGGCGACTGAGACGTGAGTCAATGATTTTCGACCCATGAAATTCCACGTTATCATTGACTACCACTGAAGGAGGAGGTAGAGGTGACGGTATGACTGGTGCCACATACTTTTTAAGTAATGACTTGTGAAACACATTATGAATTTTAAACGTAGGAGGGAGGTCCAGACGAAATGCCACAGGATTAATTATGGAACTGATCCTGTACGGCCCGATGAATCTGGGACCCAACCTCCAGGAGGGAACTTTAAGTTTTATATTCCTGGTAGACAACCACACCAGATCGTTCACCTTCAGATCTCGACCAGAAACTCTCCCCCTATCAGCCATCCGTTTGTAACGGTTCTCCGTAACCTTCAGTCTTAACCGATCTGGAACTATCAGTCTCCCTGGAAGTCCCACAGGGGCGTCCCCCTGAGCCCCCAATACCTCCCCCTCAAGCTCAGAGCATACAGCTGACACTACAACTCCCTCCTGAGGAATAGGAACCGGATCATCCATCCTCCCGGTCCCTGGGAAAGTACGAGATAAGGCATCAGGAAGCAACTTTATTGAGCAGTCATATGCGCGATGAGGAGGTAACTCTTTACACCCCTCCTCTGAGAACATCTCCCCAAAGTCCTCCAGAAAAGGAGGCAAAGTCCTAGGCACAACCGCACCGATGACCGTGCTCATGCAGTTATCCTTGCAAAATTCACCCCACTGGCTTATCTTTCTGGATTGCCAATCAATCACTGGGTTATGTTTAGCCAACCAAGGAAGTCCCAACACAATAGGAGTAGGTAGACCCTCCAACACATAACAAGACAATTGCTCTTTATGTATTGCCCCTACTCGAAGATCTATGTTATGAACAGCTTGTACCAAGCTACCTTGACCGAGAGGTCTAGAATTAATAGAGACTATAGGGACCGGTTTGGCCAATACACTCAGTTGCATACCATGCACCTGGGCAAACCGAGCGTCCACCAGATTAGCCCCGGACCCACTATCAAGAAAAACAGAAATCCTCTCAGTTCTAGTACCAATCACCACCTCCGCAGGCACGAGAAACTGAGAGGGATTTGGGGACGAAATACACACTCCCAGGTTAACTCCTTGGCTCAAAGAGGTCCGGGATGGACACCCCCCAACAAAATGTCCCTCTCTCCCGCAAAAGAAACACCTTCTAGTCTTGCGGCGCACCGCCGATTCCCTCCTACAAAATGATGTCCCTCCCAACTGCATGGGTTCCTCAGAACAGACCAGGGGAACCTCAGTATAAGGGACTTTAGTAGTAGGTGGAGTCATCACGGGAGGCGGAGTTACCTCGCGTCTTCCCCGAAGTCGTCTAGCAATGCGAATAGCGAGGGCCATAGCAGCCTCCAGTGATGGAGGAGAATCATACTGAGCCAACACATCTTTTAATTTGTCAGACAACCCTTGACAAAACTGGCTCCTAAGAGCTGGGTCATTCCACTGAGTATCTGTTGCCCATCTACGGAACTCAGAAGAATATTCCTCCGCTGGACGATTTCCTTGCCGTATTTTACGTAACTTTGTTTCAGCAAGGGAGACTCGATCCGGATCATCATATACCAGACCCAGGGCAGTAAAAAATCGATCCACTGACTGGAGATCTGGGGAGCCTGGAGGAATAGAGAACGCCCAAGATTGAGGGTCCCCTTGTAAGAGCGAGATAACAATTCCCACCCTCTGCTCTTCACTCCCAGATGACCGAGGCCGCAGCCGAAAGTACAATTTACATGCCTCCCGGAAAGTAAAAAATTTGTCCCGCCCACCAGTGAACCTGTCCGGGAGAGCAACCTTAGGTTCAGATCTGGTTTGCTCCGGGGGGGACAAAACCTTGGACTTAATGTCTGCAAATTCCATGGACAACCCCTGCAACTGCCGGGCCAGCTGGGCTACTGGATCCATGACAGCTGGAGAGAATCTTTAGTTTGGCCGGTGAAAATGTCACGCTGTATAGCAGATATATATATGTGATGTCAGTAATCTATATCAAAAGGGCAACATACTATATAACATGCGCATAGATATATGATAACATAGATTTACCTGACAGAATGTCCAGTGGGTCAAAACGGAATCCGTTATACGCTGTCTCCGGCTAGAGGGTGACCGGGGTCTATGCTGACCCTAAACTGGGGTCCTAACTAATCCCTCTACCTGGAGGTACTGTTAAAGGTACAGAGGTCCAGGCCACCAGCTTAAACCCTGTCTCCTATCAATCCCTGCCAACTGTAATCTAGTCCTAAGAAGGACCCTGATTACCACCAAAGGGAATGAACAGGTAACGGATAATGAACAGAAAGACATACAAGAAAGACAAGAAATAAAGTAAATAAAGTCTTACATACAACACTCACACACAGTAGGAACACCTAAGGTCTCAGAGATAAACTATAAGCTATAAGAGTAAAAACAACTAATGAACTCTTAGCTTAAGTATTCTCAGAACCGATCCAGTCTGCTAGACTACATGAATGCTTTCACCGGCGTCTAACACCCAGACTGGCAGGTATATGAAGGAATCTAATTAGAACATAATCAAAAGCAGCCGGGCGAGGCTGGACCTAGTCTTAGCAAAGAGCTAGGTAAAATTAACTCTCTCATTACCAAACACAAAGAAACAGCAGCTCAGCTGTGAGAAGTCAGAATGTGCAATCGCGACGATCTTCGTGGCGATGCACCCATGACACGCGGAGACCGAAATGCAGAGACCGAACAGCAGAGACCGAACCACGGAGACCGAACCGCAGAGACCGAACCGTGGAGACTGAACCGCAGAGACCAAACAGCAGAGACAGAAGAGTAGAGACCGAACCGCAGAGACCGTACCGGAGAGACGGGACTGCAGAGACCAAACCGCGGAGACCGAACAGCAGAGACCGAACCACGGAGACCGAACAGCAGAGACCGAACAGCAGGGACCGAACAGCAGAGACCGAAACTGAGAGACTGAACCGCACATACCGTACCAGAGAGACCGAACAGCGGAGACCGAGCAGCAGAGACCGAACCACAGAGACCGAGCAGCAGAGACCGAACCACAGAGACCGAACAGCGGAGACCGAACCACAGAGACCAAACAGCGGAGACCGAACCACAGAGACCGAACAGCGGAGACCGAACCACAGGGACCGAACAGCGGAGACCGAACCACGGAGACCGAACCACAGAGACCAAACAGCGGAGACCGAACCACAGAGACCGAACAGCGGAGACCGAACCACAGAGACCGAACAGCGGAGACCGAACCACGGAGACCGAACCACAGAGACCGAACAGCGGAGACCGAACCACAGAGACCGAACAGCGGAGACCGAACCACGGAGACCAAACAGCACAGACCGAACCATGAAGACCGAACCGCAGAGACGGAACCGCAGAGACCGAACAGCAGAGTCCGAACCTGAAAACCCGAACCGCAGAGACCGAACAGTAGAGACCAAACAGTAGAGACGGAACAGCAGAGACCAAACAGCAGAGACCGAACAGTAGAGACCGAACAGCAGAGACCGAACAGCAGAATCCAAACAGCAGAGACCGAACCACGGAGACCAAACAGCAGAGAGCGAACAGCAGAATCCAAACAGCAGAGATCGAACCTCGGAGACCGGACAGCAAAGACAAAACTGCAGAGACCGAACCGCAGAGACCGAACCGCAGAAACTGAATCGCAGAGACCGAACCTGCGAGACCAAACAGTAGAGACCGAACCACTGAGACCGAACCACAGAGATCGAACAGCAGAGACCGAACCAGAGAGACTGAACCTGAGAGACCAAACAGTAGAGACCGAACAGCAGAGACAGAACCGCAGACACAGAACCGCAGAGACCGAACCACAGAGACCGAACCACAGAGATCGAACAGCAGAGACTGAACCGGAGAGATTGAACAGAAGAGACCGTACTGGAGAGACCGAACAGCAGAGACTGAACCGCAGAGACCAAACCACGGAGACCGGACAGCAGAGACCGAACAGCAGAGACCGAACCGCAGAGACAGAACAGCAGAGACTGAATAGCAGAGACCAAAACGGAGAGACCGAACAGCAGAGAAGGAACAACAGAGAAGGAACAGCGGAGAACGAACCGCAGAGAACGAACCGCAGGGACCGAACCGCGGAGATCGAACCGCAGAGACCGAACAGCAGAGACCAAAGCGGACCTCGAAAATCCACCGCTAGCTACAGCCTGAAAATACAAAGTATGTCTCCAGTCATCTCCAGAGCTGCAATCACTATTCTGCTGTTACATCGTGTCGTATCCTCCAGTCACCTTCAGAGCTGCAATCACTATTCTGCTGTTACATCATGTCTTATCCTCCAGTGACCACCAGAGCTGCAGTCACTATTCTGCTGTTACATCATGTCTTATCCTCCAGTCACCTCCAGAGCTGCACTCACTATTGTGCTGTTACACCATGTCTTATCCTTCAGTCACCTCCAGAGCTGCACTCACTATTGTGCTGTTACACCATGTCTTATCCTTCAGTCACCTCCAGAGCTGCAGTCACTATTATGCTGTTACATCATGTCTTATCCTCCAGTCACCTCCAGAGCTGCACTCACTATTCTGCTGTTACATTCTTATCCTCCAGTCACCTCCAGAGCTGCACTCACTATTGTGCTGTTACACCATGTCTTATCCTTCAGTCACCTCCAGAGCTGCACTCACTATTCTGCTGTAACATCGTGTCTTATCCTTCAGTCACCTCCAGAGCTGCGGTCACTATTCTGCTGTTACATTGTGTAAGATAGGATAAGATACACGGCTCAGCAGTCAGTATCACACATGAGAGGATTAGATACACGGCTCAGCATTCAGTATCACACAGGATAGGATTAGATACACGGCTCAGCAGTCAGTATCACACAGGAGAGGATTAGATACACGGCTCAGCAGTCAGTATCACACAGGATAGGATTAGATACACGGCTCAGCAGTCAGTATCACACAGGATAGGATTAGATACACAGCTCAGCAGTCAGTATCACACAGGATAGGATTAGATACACCGCTCAGCAGTCAGTATCACACAGGAGAGGATTAGATATACGGCTCAGCAGTCAGTATCACACAGGATAGGATTAGATACACAGCTCAGCAGACAGTATCACACAGGATAGGATTAGATACACATCTCAGCAGTCAGTACCACACAGGAGAGGATTAGATACACGGCTCAGCAGTCAGTATCACACAGGAGAGGATTAGATACACTGCTCAGCAGTCAGTATCACACAGGATAGGATTAGATACACAGCTCAGGAGACAGTATCACACAGGATAGGATAAGATACACGGCTCAGCAGTCAGTATCACACAGGATAGGATTAGATACACGGCTCAGCAGTCAGTATCACACAGGAGAGGATTAGATACACAGCTCAGCAGTCAGTATCACACAGGATAGGATTAGATACACAGCTCAGCAGTCAATATCACACAGGTTAGGATCAGATACACGGCTCAGCAGTCAGTATCACACAGGATAGGATTAGATACACGGCTCAGCAGTCAGTATCACACAGGATAGGATTAGATACACGGCTCAGCAGACAGTATCACACAGGAGAGGATTAGATACACAGCTCAGCAGCCAGTATCACGCAGGAGAGGATTAGATACACAGCTCAGCAGTCAGTATCACACAGGAGAGGATTAGATATACGGCTCAGCAGTCAGTATCACACAGGATAGGATTAGATACACCGCTCAGCAGTCAGTATCACACAGGAGAGGATTAGATATACGGCTCAGCAGTCAGTATCACACAGGATAGGATTAGATACACGGCTCAGCAGACAGTATCACACAGGATAGGATTAGATACACATCTCAGCAGTCAGTACCACACAGAAGATTAGATACACGGCTCAGCAGTCAGTATCACACAGGAGAGGATTAGATACACGGCTCAGCAGTCAGTATCACACAGGATAGGATTAGATACACAGCTCAGCAGCCAGGATCCCACAGGAGAGGATTAGATACACGGCTCAGCAGTCAGTATCACACAGGAGAGGATTAGATACACGGCTCAGCAGTCAGTATCACACAGGATAGGATTAGATACACGGCTCAGCAGACAGAGGATTAGATACACAGCTCAGGAGACAGTATCACACAGGATAGGATAAGATACACGGACTCAGCAGCAGTATCACACAGAGTAGGATTAGATACATGGCTCAGCAGCAGTAATCACACAGGATAGGATTAGATACACGGCTCAGCAGCAGTATCACACAGGAGAGGATTAGATACACAGCTCAGCAGCAGTTATCACGCAGGAAGGATTGATACACGGCTCAGCAGACAGTATCACACAGGAGAGGATTAGATACACGGCTCAGCAGTCAGTATCACACAGGAGAGGATTAGATACACGGCTCAGCAGTCAGTATCACAACAGGAGAGGATTAGATACACAGCTCAGCAGTCAGTACCACACAGGATAGGATTAGATACACGGCTCAGCAGTCAGTATCAACAGGATAGGATTAGATACACCTCAGCAGTCAGTATCACACAGGAGAGGATTAGATACACGGTCTGCACGTCAGTATCACACAGGAGAGGATTAGGTACACGGCTCAGCAGTCAGTATCACACAGGATAGGATTAGATACACAGCTCAGCAGTCAGTATCACACAGGATAGGATTAGATACACAGCTCAGCAGTCAGTATCACACAGGAGAGGATTAGATACACAGTCAGCAGTCAGTATCACACAGGATAGAGATTAGATACACAGCTCAGCAGCAGTATCACACAGGATAGGATTAGATACACGCTCAGCAGTCAGTATCACACAGGAGAGGATTAGATACACGGCTCAGCAGTCAGTATCACACAGGAGAGGATTAGATACACAGACTCAGCAGTCAGTATCACACAGAGAGGATTAGATACACGGCTCAGCAGTCAGTATCACACAGGAGAGGATTAGATACACGGCTCAGCAGTCAGTATCACACAGGAAGGATTAGATACACGGCTCAACAGTCAGTAATCACACAGGATAGGATTAGATACACGGCTCAGTAGCAGTATCACACAGGATAGGATTAGATACACGGCTCAGCAGTCAGTATCACACAGGAGGGATTAGATCACGGCTCAGCAGTCAGTTCACACAGGAGGATAGTACACGGACTCAGCAGTCAGTATCACACAGGATAGGATTAGATACACGGCTCAACAGTCAGTAATCACACAGGATAGGATTAGATACACGGCTCAGTAGTCAGTATCACACAGGATAGGATTAGATACACGGCTCAGCAGTCAGTATCACACAGGTAGAGATTAGATACACGGCTCAGCAGTCAGTATCACACAGGAGAGGATTAAGATACACGTCAGCAGTCAGCATCACACAGGAGAGGATTAGATACACGGCTCAGCAGTCAGTATCACACAGGAGAGGATTAGATACAGAGACCATCAGTCAGTATCACACAGGAAGGATTAGATACACGCTCAGCAGACAGTATCACACAGGATAGGATTAGATACACGGCTCAGCAGTCAGTATCACACAGGATAGGATTAGATACACAGCTCAGCAGTCAGTATCACACAGGAGAGGATTAGATACACAGCTCAGCAGTCAGTATCACACAGGATAGGATTAGATACACGCTCAGCAGACAGTATCACACAGGAGAGGATTAGATACACAGCTCAGAGTCAGTATCACACAGGATAGGATTAGATACACAGCTCAGCAGACAGTATCACACAGGATAGGATTAGATACACGGCTCAGCAGTCAGTATCACAACAGGATAGGATTAGATACACGCTCAGCAGTCAGTATCAGACAGGAGAGGATTAGATACACGGCTCAGAGTCGTTCACACAGGATAGTTAGATACACGCTCAGCAGTCAGTATCACACAGGAAGATTAGATCAAGCTCACAGTCAGTATCACACAGGAAGGATTAGATCACAGTCAGCAGCATATCACACAGATAGGATAGTACACGGTCAGCAGTCAGTATCACACAGGATAGGATTAGTACACAGCTCAGCAGCAGTATCACACAGGAGGATAGATACACCAGCGTCGTATCACAGGTAGGATGATACACGCTACAGCTCACACAGGTAGGATTAGTAACGCTCAAGCAGTATACACGGATGGATTAGACAAGCTCAGCAGCAGTATCACAAGGAAGATTAGTACACGGCTCAGCAGCAGTATCCACAGGAAGTTATTACGCTCAGAGCAGTTCAACAGAAGGATTAGATACACGGTCAGCAGTCGTATCACAAGAGAGGATATACACGGTCAGCAGTCGTATACAGGATAGGATTGTACACGGCTCAGCAGCAGTATCACAAGGATAGGATTAGATACACGCTCAGCGCATATCACAGAGAGGATTAGATACACGCTCAGAGTCAGTTCACAAGGAGAGGATTAGTACCGGTCAGAGCAGTATCACCGGAGGATTAGTACACGGCTCAGCAGTCAGTCACACGGTAGGTTAGATCAGCTCAGCATCAGTATCCACGGATAGATTAGTACAGGCTCACAGCAGTATCACAAGGAGGTTAGATACACGTCAGCGCAGTATCACAGGAGTTAGATACACCTCAGGACGTATCCAAGGAGGTTAGATACACGTCAGCAGTCAGTATCAACGGAGGATTAGATACACGCTCGCAGCAGTATCACACAGAGGATTAGATAACGTCACAGTCAGTATCACACAGGATAGGATAGTACACGGTCAGCAGTCAGTATCACAGGTAGATTGTCACGCTAGCAGCAGTATCAACGGAAGGATGTACACGGTAGCAGTCAGTATCAACAGGAAGGATTAGGTACACGGCTGCAGTCAGATCACACAGGAGGATTGTACGGCTCAGCGCGTATCCACAGGTAGATAGATCACAGCTCAGCAGTCATATCACACAGGAGAGGATTAGATACACGGCTCAGCAGTCAGTATCACACAGGAGAGGATTAGGTAACGCTCAGAGTCAGTATCACACAGGTAGGATTAGATACACAGCTCAGCAGTCGTATCACACAGGAAGGATTAGATACACGCTCAGCAGTCAGTATCACACAGGATAGGATTAGATACACGCTCAGCAGTCGTATCACACAGGGAGATTAGATACACGTCAGCAGTCAGTATCACACAGGAAGGATTAGATACACGCTCAGCGTCGTATACACAGGATAGGATTACGCTAGCCATATACACAGGATAGATTTACACGCCCACAGTATCACCAGAGGTAAACCAGAGCTATCAAAGGAAGAGATCCGCCACACATATCACAAGATGGATTGATACAGGTCAGCTCAGTATCACGGAGATTACAGCTCCAGCAGATCACACGGAGATTAAACACGCCAACGATACCAGAAGGATAGTACACGTCCGATCAAAGAGTTAGATAAGCTCAGAGCATCCACAGAGATTGATCACCAGCACAGTATCACGAGTGATACACGTCAGCACATATCACACAGGATGTTAAACACGCTCGTCTATCAAGGATAGGATAATACACGTCACATACACAGAGTTAGATCAGCAGCAGCTCACCAGGGGGATGGACGCCACATCACACGGAAGATAGTACACGCTCGCATCTATCCCAGAGGAGTACGCTCACAGCAGTACACGGAAGGATAGTACAGCTCAGCACTCACCAGAAGGATTTACAGCTCACAGTCTCACAGAGATTGAACACCCAGTCTTCAGAAGGATAGAACGCTCCACAGTTCACACAGAAGGTTAGAACAGCCAGCATCAGTACACACAGAGGATTAGTAACGCCACAGTCATATCACCAGAATTAACCGGCCAGCAGCATATCACACGAGAAACACGGCTCAGCAGTCAGTATCACACAGGAAGGATTAGATACACGGCTCAGCAGTCAGTATCACACAGGATAGGATTAGATACACGGCTCAGCAGTCAGTATCACACAGGATAGGATTAGATACACAGCTCAGCAGTCAGTATCACACAGGAAGGATTAGATACACGCTCAGCAGTCAGTATCACACAGGATAGGATTAGATACACGGCTCAGACAGTCAGTATCACACAGGATAGGATTAGATACACGGCTCAGCAGTCAGTATCACACAGGATAGGATTAGATACACAGCTCAGCAGTCAGTATCACACAGGAGAGGATTAGATACACGGCTCAGCAGTCAGTATCACACAGGATAGGAATTAGATACACAGGATCAGCAGTACAGCTCATCACACAGGAGAGGATTAGATACACGCTCAGCAGTCAGTATCACACAGGAGAGGATTAGATACACGCTCACAGTCAGTATCACACAGGAGAGGATTAGATACACGGCTCAGCAGTCAGTATCACACAGGATAGGATTAGATACACGGCTCAGCAGTCAGTATCACACAGGATAGGATTAGATACACGGCTCAGCAGTCAGTATCACACAGGAGAGGATTAGATACACAGCTCAGCAGTCAGTATCACACAGGATAGGATTAGATACACAGCTCAGCAGTCAGTATCACACAGGATAGGATTAGATACACAGCTCAGCAGTCAGTATCACACAGGAGAGGATTAGATACACAGTTGTTATCTCAGTGATTCCTGTGCAGTGCGGGCTCCCTCTTGTGGCTGTTCCTATAGTCCTAGTGTCAGTCGGTCCTGATTGGCTGGAGCTGTGAGGGGGAGGAGCCTGTGGATGCTTCACTACCTGAGGCTGTCGCTGCTGTGTCTGGTTCTGTCTGATCAGCTGCAAACATGACGGTGAAGCACCTGGACCAAGGGCAGCACTACAGGCCGAGGATGGCCTTCCTGAGGAAGGTACGTGTGTGTGTGTGTGTGTGTGTGTGTGTGTGTGTGTGTGTGTGTGTGTGTGTGTGTGTGTGTGTGTGTGTGTGTGGAGCAGTGTGTGTGTGTGTGTGGAGCAGTGTGTGTGTGTGCGGAGCAGTGTGTGTGTGTGGAGCAGTGTGTGTGTGTGTGCGGAGCAGTGTGTGTGTGTGTGTGCGGAGCAGTGTGTGTGTGTGTGTGTGCGGAGCAGTGTGTGTGTGCGGAGCAGTGTGTGTGTGCGGAGCAGTGTGTGTGTGTGTGTGCGGAGCAGTGTGTGTGTGTGCGGAGCAGTGTGTGTGTGTGTGCGGAGCAGTGTGTGTGTGTGTGCGGAGCAGTGTGTGTGTGTGTGCGGAGCAGTGTGTGTGTGTGTGCGGAGCAGTGTGTGTGTGCGGAGCAGTGTGTGTGTGTGGAGCCGTGTGTGTGTGTGTGCGGAGCAGTGTGTGTGTGTGTGTGTGTGTGTGTGCGGAGCAGTGTGTGTGTGTGTGTGTGTGCGGAGCAGTGTGTGTGTGTGTGTGCGGAGCAGTGTGTGTGTGTGCGGAGCAGTGTGTGTGTGTGCGGAGCAGTGTGTGTGTGTGCGGAGCAGTGTGTGTGTGTGCGGAGCAGTGTGTGTGTGTGCGGAGCAGTGTGTGTGTGTGTGCGGAGCAGTGTGTGTGTGTGTGTGGAGCAGTGTGTGTGTGTGTGCGGAGCAGTGTGTGTGTGTGTGCGTGCGGAGCAGTGTGTGTGTGTGTGTGCGGAGCAGTGTGTGTGTGTGTGCGGAGCAGTGTGTGTGTGTGTGTGTGTGTGCGGAGCAGTGTGTGTGTGTGTGTGCGGAGCAGTGTGTGTGTGTGTAGAGCATGTGTGTGTGTGTAGAGCAGTGTGTGTGTGTGTGTGTGTGTGGAGCAGTGTGTGTGTGTGTGTGTGTGTGTGTGTGTGCGGAGCAGTGTGTGTTGTGTGTGTGTGGAGCAGTGTGTGTGTGTGTGTGTGGAGCAGTGTGTGTGTGTGTGTGTGTGCGGAGCAGTGTGTGTGTGTGTGTGTGTGTGTGTGTAGCAGTGTGTGTGTGTGTGTGGAGCAGTGTGTGTGTGTGTGTGCGGAGCAGTGTGTGTGTGTGTGCGGAGCAGTGTGTGTGTGTGTGCGGAGCAGTGTGTGTGTGCGGAGCAGTGTGTGTGTGTGTGTGTGCGGAGCAGTGTGTGTGTGTGTGTGGAGCAGTGTGTGTGTGTGTGTGTGCGTGCGGAGCAGTGTGTGTGTGTGTGTGTGTGTGTGCGGAGCAGTGTGTGTGTGTGTGCGGAGCAGTGTGTGTGTTTGTGCGGAGCAGTGTGTGTGTGCGGAGCAGTGTGTGTGTGTGTGTGTGCGGAGCAGTGTGTGTGTGTGTGCGGAGCAGTGTGTGTGTGTGTGTGTGTGGAGCAGTGTGTGTGTGGAGAGCAGTGTGTGTGCGGAGCAGTGTGTGTGTGGAGAGCAGTGTGTGTGTGTACGGAGCAGTGTGTGTGTGCGGAGCAGTGTGTGTGTGTGTGTGTGTCGAGCAGTGTGTGTGTGTGTGTGTAGAGCAGTGTGTGTGCGGAGCAGTGTGTGTGCGGAGCAGTGTGTGTGTGTGCGGAGCAGTGTGTGTGTGTGTGCGGAGCAGTGTGTGTGTGTGTGCGGAGCAGTGTGTGTGTGTGCGGAGCAGTGTGTGTGTGCGCGGAGCAGTGTGTGTGGAGCAGTGTGTGTGTGTGTGTGTGGAGCAGTGTGTGTGTGCGGAGCAGTGTGTGTGTGTGCGGAGCAGTGTGTGTGTGTGCGGAGCAGTGTGTGTGTGCGCGGAGCAGTGTGTGTGTGTGTGGAGCAGTGTGTGTGTGGAGAGCAGTGTGTGTGTGTGGAGCAGTGTGTGTGTGGAGAGCAGTGTGTGTGCGGAGCAGTGTGTGTGTGGAGAGCAGTGTGTGTGTGTACGGAGCAGTGTGTGTGTGTGTGTGTGTGTGCAGTGCAGAGCAGTGTGTGCAGAGCCGTGTTCTGCTCCAGGTGCCATATTGCTGTTAGCAGTCGTGTATCACTGAGTGCTGCTGCACCTGCTCTTCTGCTGTCACCTGTTGTGTGTGGTAGAGCAGATCTCTGCTGGGTGTAGTAGTTCTCCTCATTTCTGTTTCATACAGCGTTGCCTAGAGAACAGTGGGATTGGCAGTGCCAGTGGCGCCTGGCTGTGTGACTTTCTGGAAGTTGTAGTGTTTTCCTATAGTGTAGGGTCCGTCGTGAGCAGTCGTGGGTCCTACTCTTGCTATGGGGTCCGTACTCTGCATCTGCTGGAGGGCATATAATGTCTGGCAGGTGATATCTGTCCAGCTGTGATGTCATCACTGCACCTGTATTATGTGCCAGGATAATCCGCCAATTCCTGAGTCTTGTGTGATGTCATTGCTGTGCTGATGTCACTGTCCGGCACTGATCACGGGGTGATAATCTGTTATCTGTGCCTTTCACGTCCTCAGATTATCCGGATGATGAGGGTTATAGTTATTCTGTGTGACATGTCCAGCTGCCACCATGGTGCTGTGCAGATACTTAGACAATGGCGCGGAAGGTCAAAGGTCATGTGGCTGCGAGGGGTTAATCCAGACCTATGGATTATACGTGACTCTGGATTACCAGGATGTAATCCGAAGTTCTGTGCGGGATCAGCCCCAAATGTGCGGAGAAAGTATGCGGCACTACATTCTGCTGCTCCTGCACAGCCTCCTCTGCACGCTCAGCGCGCCCTCTCTTCCTCCTCCGCACGCTCAGCGCGCCCCCTCTTCCTCCACCGCACACTCAGCGCGCCCTCTCTTCCTCCTCCGCACGCTCAGCGCGCCCCCTCTTCCTCCACCGCATTCTCAGCGCGCCCTCTCTTCCTCCTCTGCACGCTCAGCGCGCCCTCTTCCTCCTCTGCACGCTCAGCGCGCCCTCTCTTCCTCCACCGCACGCTCAGCGCGCCCTCTATTCCTCCTCTGCACGCTCAGCACGCCCTCTCTTCCTCCTCCGCACGCTCAGCACGCCCTCTCCTCCTCCTCCGCACGCTCAGCGCACCCTCTCTTCCTCCACCGCACGCTCAGCGCGCCCTCTCTTCCTCCTCCGCACGCTCAGCGCGCCCTCTCTTCCTCCTCCGCACGCTCAGCGCGCCCTCTCTTCCTCCTCCGCACGCTAAGTGCGCCCTCTCTTCCTCCTCCGCACGCTCAGCGCGCCCTCTCTTCCTCCGCACGCTCAGCGCGCCCTCTCTTCCTCCACCGCACGCTCAGCGCGCCCTCTCTTCCTCCTCCGCACGCTCAGCGCGCCCCCTCTTCCTCCACCGCACGCTCAGCGCGCCCTCTCTTCCTCCTCTGCACGCTCAGCGCGACCTCTATTCCTCCTCTGCACGCTCAGCGCGCCCTCTCTTCCTCCACCGCACGCTCAGCGCGCCCTCTATTCCTCCTCTGCACGCCCTCTCTTCCTCCTCCGCACGCTCAGCACGCCCTCTCCTCCTCTCCGCACGCTCAGCGCACCCTCTCTTCCTCCACCACACGCTCAGCGCGCCCTCTCTTCCTCCTCCGCACGCTCAGCGTGCCCTCTCTTCCTCCTCCGCACGCTCAGCGCGCCCTCTCTTCCTCCTCCGCACGCTCAGTGCGCCCTCTCTTCCTCCTCCGCACGCTCAGCGCGCCCTCTCTTCCTCCTCCGCACGCTCAGCGCGCCCTCTCTTCCTCCACCGCACGCTCAGCGCGCCCTCTCTTCCTCCTCCGCACGCTCAGCGCGCCCTCTCTTCCTCCTCTGCACGCTCAGCACTCCCTCCGTTCCCCTTCCGCACGCTCAGATCGCCCTCTCTTCCTCCTCTGCACGCTCAGCGCTCCCTCCGTTCCCCTTCCGCACGCTCAGCACGCCCTCTCTTCCTCCTCTGCACGCTCAGCGCGCCCTCTCTTCCTCCTCTGCACGCTCAGCGCTCCCTCCGTTCCCCTTCCGCACGCTCAGATCGCCCTCTCTTCCTCCTCTGCACGCTCAGTGCTCCCTCCGTTCCCCTTCCGCACGCTCAGCGCGCCCTCTCTTCCTCCTCTGCACGCTCAGCGCTCCCTCCGTTCCCCTTCCGCACGCTCAGCGCGCCCTCTCTTCCTCCTCCACGCTCAGCGCTCCCTCCGTTCCCCTTCCGCACGCTCAGATCGCCCTCAGTTCCTCCTCTGCACGCTCAGCGCTCCCTCCGTTCGCCTTCCGCACGCTCAGCGCGCCCTCTCTTCCTCCTCCGCACGCTCAGCGCGCCCTCTCTTCCTCCTCTGCACGCTCAGCGCTCCCTCCGTTCCCCTTCCGCACGCTCAGCGCGCCCTCTCTTCCTCCTCCGCACGCTCAGCACGCCCTCTCTTCCTCCTCTGCACGCTCAGCGCTCCCTCCGTTCCCCTTCCGCACGCTCAGATCGCCCTCTCTTCCTCCTCTGCACGCTCAGCGCTCCCTCCGTTCCCTTCCGCACGCTCAGCGCGCCCTCTCTTCCTCCTCCGCCAGCTCAGCGCGCCCTCTCTTCCTCCTCTGCACGCTCAGATCGCCCTCTCTTCCTCCTCTGCACGCTCAGATCGCCCTCTCTTCCTCCTCTGCACGCTCAGGCGCCCTCTCTTCCTCCTCCGCACGCTCAGCGCTCCCTCCGTTCCCCTTCCGCACGCTCAGCGCTCCCTCCGTTCCCCTTCCGCACGCTCAGCGCTCCCTCCGTTCCCCTTCCGCACGCTCAGCGCTCCCTCCGTTCCCTTCCGCACACTCAGCGCTCCCTCCGTTCCCCTTCCGCACGCTTAGCGTAGGGTTCTTTACAGTCAGAGCAGTGACATTATACAATGGACTGCTCTCTTCTGGTCAGATGCGTTTTCGGGTGTGCCCAATGTACAGTCATGGCCAAAAGTTTTGAGAATGACGCAAATATTAATTTTTACAAAGTCTACTGCTTCACTTTTTCTAATGGCAATTTGCATATACTCCAGAATGTTATAAAGAGTGATCAGCTTAACAGCAATTACTTGCAAAGTCAATATTTGGCTAGAAAATGAACTTTATCCCCCAAAACACATTTCAACATCATTGCAGCCCTGCCTTAAAAGGACCAGCTAACCTCTTTTCAGTGATTGCTCCATTAACACAGGTGTGGGTGTTGATGAGGACATGGCTGGAGATCAATCTGTCATGATTAAGTAAGAATGACACCACTGGACACTTTAAAAGGAGGCTGGTGCTTGGCATCACTGTTTCTCTTCTGTTAACCATGGTTATCTCTAAAGAAACACGTGCAGTCATCATTGCAATGCACAAAAATGGCCTAACAGGGAAGAGTATCGCAGCTAGAAAGATTGCACCTCAGTCAACAATCTATCGCATCATCAAGAACTTCAAGGAGAGAGGTTCCATTGTTGCCAAAATGGCTCCAGGGCGCCCAAGAAAGACCAGCAAGCGCCAGGATCGTCTCTTAAAAGTGTTTCAGCTGCGGGATCGGGCTACCAGCAGTGCAGAGCTTGCTCAGGAATGGCAGCAGGCAGGTGTGAGTGCATTTGCACGCACTGTGAGGTGGAGACTCTTGGAGCAAGGCCTGGTCTCAAGGAGGGCAGCAAAGAAGCCACTTCTCTCCAGAAAAAACATCATGGACAGACTGATATTCTGCAAAAGGTACAGGCAGTGGACTGCTGAGGACTAGGGTAAAGTTATTTTCTCTGATGAATCCCCTTTTCGATTGTTTGGGACATCAGGAAAATGCCTCATTCGGAGAAGACAAGGTGAGCGCTACCACCAGTCTTGTCTCATGCCAACTGTTAAGCATCCTGAAACCATTCATGTGTGGGGTTGCTTCTCAGCCAAGGGAATCGGCTCTCTCACAGTCTTGCCTAAAAACACAGCCATGAATAAAGAATGGTACCAGAATGTCCTCCAAGAGCAACTTCTCCCAACCCTCTAAGGGTGAGTTTCCACGGTCAGGAAACGCTGCGTGTTTGGCGCTGTGCGCTGGCGCAGCGCCAAACACGCAGCGTCCAGATGTTACAGCATAGTGGAGGGGATTTCAAGAAATCCCGTCTCCACTATGCGTAACAATACGCAGGTGGCAGACCTGCGTAAACGGACATGCGGCGCGTCTTTTCAGACCGCAGCATATCCTCGCGTATTGCGGCGACGGTGCGTCGCCGCAACAGAATTAACACAGGGCTATGTAGCCCTGCGCTCTTTCCGGAGGTGTTCCGGAGGTGTCCTGAACACCTCCGGAAAGATCGCGCGTCATAAAGGGGGCGGGGCTTAGACGGAGCGGAATTTCCGCTCCGTCCAAAGCGCTATGGTTCCGGACCGTGGAACCATAGCCTAAGAGCAGTTTGGCGATCAACAATGCCTTTTCCAGCATGATGGAGCACCTTGCCATAAAGTAAAGGTGATAACTAAATGGCTCAGGGAACAAAACATAGAGATTTTGGGTCCATGGCCTGGAAACTCCCCAGATCTTAATCCCATTGAGAACTTGTGGTCAATCATCAAGAGACGGGTGGACAAACAAAAACCTAAAAATTCTGACAAAATGAAAGCATTGATTGTGCAAGAATGGACTGCTATCAGTCAGGATTTGGTCCAGAAGTTGATTTAGAGCATGCCAGGGAGAATTGCAGATGTCCTGAAGAAGAAGGGTCAACACTGCAAATATTGACTTGCTGCATTAACTCATTCTAACTGTCAATATAAGCTTTTGTTACTCATATGTTTGCAATTATTATATTTCTGTCTGTGATAAAAACATCTGTCAAACACACATAAAAACCAGAGGGCAGCAGATCATGTGAAAATATAATATTTGTGTCATTCTCAAAACTTTTGGCCATGACTGTAGACGTAGCAGTCTGCTCTGGATATAGGAGCGTGCACGATTTCCCCTGTGTTGTTGGTGTACTTTCAGTACTTTACTTGGGGCTGTGATTTCTCACAGTGCCGCTCCACCAGCACATGGCCGCCATGACAAAGTGCGGCTCCACCAGCGCACAGCTAACACCTAGGAACTTGTCATGTAACCTGAGCTGCGATCATAATTCTGCAATCTTCAGCAGTCTCCTCTAAGGCTGCATTCACATTTATCCTGCTGTGTCATGCCTGGCCAGCCTCTTAAGCTTGCTGTGTCAAATTTCGTAAGAAAACGAGTATAACTCGGGTGGAGTGTCCCTTCTTGAAAAATCCATAAATTTCTGATTATTTGTAATGTATGTGCTGTACTCATTAATCGGTGAGATCAGTGCTGCACTGTGAGAAAGTCTCCTGATGCAATGCTGATCTCACCGAGGTCCCGCAGTTCAGGGGCCTGGCTAGGAATGCAGCCTCAGTGACCGGCAGTAACCTCGACGACGTCACCGCCAGTCACTGAGGCTGCGCTCGCAGCAGCTCATTCATCGGTGGTTCTGCTTTATTTCTAATAAAGGACTTTATTCTGGCGCTGACTGATGAATACTCCCATCAGCTGCTCCTGCTCTTATTGTTATCAGTTGCAGCAGGATGATGGGAGTAGTACTCTCTCATCAGCCGACGCCAGTGACCGGAGGTAAGCTTTATACCTCCGATAACAGCTGCGTGCTCACGCTATCATTTGACAGTGTGGGAACCACGGCTCTCTGATTTACCGCCGATCAGTGTCATGCACATGATGGCGCTAGAATAACCCGGTGTTCGGGCAGCCGAACTCTAATGGTAATACGGACCTCCTGGTGAAGTCTGTGTTTGGTGTCTGTGCCCGAACAGTAACTGTCCGGTACGGATGCTGAACTTTACTGGTCAGGTTCTCCCATCTCTACTTGCTGCGTGTTACTGCAGGCCGTGCGGTGGCGGGCGGACCGTGCGCTGGCGAGCTGATGATGCGGCGGACCGTGCGGTGGCGAGCTGATCATGCGGCGGGTGGACCGTGCGGTGGCGAGCTGATGATGCGGCGGCAGGCGGACCGTGCGGTGGCGGGCGTACCGTTCGATGGCGAGCTGATTATGCGGCGGCAGGCGGACCATGCGGTAGTGAGCTGATGATGCGGCGGCAGGCGGACCGTGCGTTAGCGAGCTGATCATGCGGCGGGCGGACCATGCGGTAGCAGGCGGACCATGCGGTGGCAGTCGGACTATGTGGTCACCGTCGGGCCCGCTGGACCAGGGTCCGACACATCGTTGTACTCTCTGTAATTATTGTGCTCTCGCTCAGATTATCCGGCGGCGGCTCCAGGAATGTTGTGTGGATTGTGCCTGCTGTATACATGGAGCTGACGGCTGATATTGTGCCGAGTCGGATTCCTGCATGACACCGATTGCGGAAACTGCTGCCGCCCCTAATAAGGGAGGACTGCTGACTGTGACCCCCCAGTATCAGTGTAATGGTGCCCCATCATCATGTGACTGATATCAGCTTCTTATAACGCTGCCACTGTTCTCCGTGCTCTGCTATAGCCGTTCTGCCTCCTCTCAGCGCGTTGTCTTCTGTCTGCAGAGAACAAGCAGCACAACCTGACCTGGATCTACTGAGCATGTGCAGGAAGAGTATGGGCAGCATTCTCAGTGATGTCACCTCTTATCTCTAGTGATGGATAGGAGACATTCTCAGTGATGTCACCTCTTATCTCTAGTGATGGATAGGAGACATTCTCAGTGATGTCACCTCTGATCTCTAGTGATGGATTGGACGCATTCTCAGTGATGTCACCTCTGATCTCTGGTGATGGATAGGAGGCATTCTCAGTGATGTCACCTCTGATCTCTGGTGATGGATAGAAGGCATTCTCAGTGATGTCACCTCTGATCTCTGGTGATGGATAGGAGGCATTCTCAGTGATGTCACCTCTGATCTCTAGTGATGGATAGGAGGAATTCTCAGTGATGTCACCTCTGATCTCTGGCGATGGATAGGAGGCATTCTCAGTGATGTCACCTCTGATCTCTGGTGATGGATAGGAGGCATTCTCAGTGATGTCACCTCTGATCTCTAGTGATGGATAGGAGGCATTCTCAGTGATGTCACCTCTGATCTCTAGTGATGGATAGGAGACATTCTCAGTGATGTCACCTCTGATCTCTGGTGATGGATAGGAGGCATTCTCAGTGATGTCACTCTGATCTCTAGTGATGGATAGGAGGCATTCTCAGTGATGTCACCTCTGATCTCTGGTGATGGATAGGCGGCATTATCAGTGATGTCACCTCTGATCTCTAGTGATGGATAGGAGGCATTCTCAGTGATGTCACCTCTGATCTCTAGTGATGGATAGGAGGCATTCTCAGTGATGTCACCTCTGATCTCTAGTGATGGATAGGAGACATTCTCAGTGATGTCACCTCTGATCTCTGGTGATGGATAGGAGGCATTCTCAGTGATGTCACCTCTGGTGATGGATAGGAGGCATTCTCAGTGATGTCACCTCTGATCTCTAGTGATGGATAGGAGGCATTCTCAGTGATGTCACCTCTGATCTCTAGTGATGGATAGGAGGCATTCTCAGTGATGTCACCACTGATCTCTAGTGATGGATAGGAGGCATTCTCAGTGATGTCACCTCTGATCTCTGGTGATGGATAGGAGGCATTCTCAGTGATGTCACCTCTGATCTCTAGTGATGGATAGGAGACATTCTCAGTGATGTCACCTCTGATCTCTGGTGATGGATAGGAGGCATTCTCAGTGATGTCACCACTGATCTCTAGTGATGGATAGGAGGCATTCTCAGTGATGTCACCACTGATCTCTAGTGATGGATAGGAGGCATTCTCAGTGATGTCACCACTGATCTCTAGTGATGGATAGGAGGCATTCTCAGTGATGTCACCACTGATCTCTAGTGATGGATAGGAGGCATTCTCAGTGATGTCACCACTGATCTCTAGTGATGGATAGGAGGCATTCTCAGTGATGTCACCTCTGATCTCTGGTGATGGATAGTAGGCATTCTCAGTGATGTCACCTCTGATCTCTAGTGATGGATAGGAGGTAGTCTCAGTGATGTCACCACTGATCTCTGGTGATGGATAGGCGGCATTCTCAGTGATGTCACCGCTGATCTCTGGTGATGGATAGGCGGCAGCATTCTCAGTGATGTCACCTCTGATCTCTGGTGATGGATAGGAGACATTCTCAGTGATGTCACCTCTGATCTCTGGTGATGGATAGGAGACATTCTCAGTGATGTCACCTCTGATCTCTGGTGATGGATAGGAGACATTCTCAGTGATGTCACCTCTGATCTCTGGTGATGGATAGGCAACATTCTCAGTGATGTCACCTCTGATCTCTGGTGATGGATTGGAGGCATTCTCAGTGATGTCACCTCTGATCTCTAGTGAAGGATAGGAGGCATTCTCAGTGATGTCACCTCTGATCTCTGGTGATGGATAGTAGGCATTCTCAGTGATGTCACCTCTGATCTCTAGTGATGGATAGGAGGTAGTCTCAGTGATGTCACCACTGATCTCTGGTGATGGATAGGCGGCATTCTCAGTGATGTCACCGCTGATCTCTGGTGATGGATAGGCGGCAGCATTCTCAGTGATGTCACCTCTGATTTGGTGATGGATAGGAGACATTCTCAGTGATGTCACCTCTGATCTCTGGTGATGGATAGGAGACATTCTCAGTGATGTCACCTCTGATCTCTAGTGATGGATAGGAGGTAGTCTCAGTGATGTCACCGCTGATCTCTGGTGATGGATAGGAGACATTCTCAGTGATGTCACCACTGATCTCTAGTGATGGATAGGAGGCATTCTCAGTGATGTCACCACTGATCTCTAGTGATGGATAGGAGGCATTCTCAGTGATGCCACCTCTGATCTCTAGTGATGGATAGGAGGCATTCTCAGTGATGCCACCACTGATCTCTAGTGATGGATAGGAGGCATTCTCAGTGATGTCACCTCTGATCTCTGGTGATGGATAGTAGGCATTCTCAGTGATGTCACCTCTGATCTCTGGTGATGGATAGGAGACATTCTCAGTGATGTCACCTCTGATCTCTGGTGATGGATAGGAGACATTCTCAGTGATGTCACCTCTGATCTCTGGTGATGGATAGGCGGCAGCATTCTCAGTGATGTCACCTCTGATCTCTGGTGATGGATAGGAGACATTCTCAGTGATGTCACCTCTGATCTCTGGTGATGGATAGGAGACATTCTCAGTGATGTCACCTCTGATCTCTGGTGATGGATAGGAGACATTCTCAGTGATGTCACCTCTGATCTCTGGTGATGGATAGGAGACATTCTCAGTGATGTCACCTCTGATCTCTGGTGATGGATAGGAGACATTCTCAGTGATGTCACCACTGATCTCTAGTGATGGATAGGAGGCATTCTCAGTGATGTCACCACTGATCTCTAGTGATGGATAGGAGGCATTCTCAGTGATGTCACCTCTGATCTCTGGTGATGGATAGGAGGCATTCTCAGTGATGTCACCTCTGATCTCTGGTGATGGATAGTAGGCATTCTCAGTGATGTCACCTCTGATCTCTAGTGATGGATAGGCGGCATTCTCAGTGATGTCATCGCTGATCTCTGGTGATGGATAGGCGGCAGCATTCTCAGTGATGTCACCTCTGCTCTCTGGTGATGGATAGGAGACATTCTCAGTGATGTCACCTCTGATCTCTGGTGATGGATAGGAGACATTCTCAGTGATGTCACCTCTGATCTCTGGTGATGGATAGGAGACATTCTCAGTGATGTCACCTCTGATCGCTGGTGATGGATAGGCGGCATTCTCAGTGATGTCACCGCTGATCTCTGGTGATGGATAGGCGGCATTCTCAGTGATGTCACCGCTGATCTCTGGTGATGGATAGGCGGCATTCTCAGTGATGTCACCGCTGATCTCTGGTGATGGATAGGCGGCATTCTCAGTGATGTCACTTCTGATCTCTGGTGATGGATTGGAGGCATTCTCAGTGATGTCACCTCTGATCTCTGGTGATGGATAGGAGGCATTCTCAGTGATGTCACCTCTGATCTCTAGTGATGGATAGGAGGTAGTCTCAGTGATGTCACCGCTGATCTCTGGTGATGGATAGGAGACATTCTCAGTGATGTCACCTCTGATCTCTGGTGATGGATAGGAGACATTCTCAGTGATGTCACCTCTGATCTCTGGTGATGGATAGGAGGCATTCTCAGTGATGTCACCTCTGATCTCTAGTGATGGATAGGAGGCATTCTCAGTGATGTCACCACTGATCTCTGGTGATGGATAGGAGGCATTCTCAGTGATGTCACCTCTGATCTCTAGTGATGGATAGGAGGCATTCTCAGTGATGTCACCTCTGATCTCTAGTGATGGATAGGAGGCATTCTCAGTGATGTCACCTCTGATCTCTGGTGATGGATAGGCGGCATTCTCAGTGATGTCACCGCTGATCTCTGGTGATGGATAGGCGGCATTCTCAGTGATGTCACCGCTGATCTCTGGTGATGGATAGGCGGCTGTTATGTTTCGGTAGCTGAGGAGTGCAGGTAAAAAAGGCAATACACCAGAGCAGTTGGAATCTATGGGATTGCAGTACCTGACTAACCACCACAACTAGAGGCAGCCGTGGAGCGTTCCTACGTTGGTCCTAGACGCCTCGTCACAGCCTGAGAAACTAACTACACCTAAAGATAGAAATAGGAAAGCTATCTGCCCCGGAGCAGAACCCCAAAGATAATAGAAAGCCCCAAACATGTAATGAAGGTTAGACAAGAGGAAATACTGACACAGAAAGAAAATAGAATGAGCAAACGCTGGGGCCCAAACTATCTAAATAGAAAAGGACAGGAAGGGTACTTACTGCAATCCCAGAAAACCCTGAAAAACACCAACTCTACTAATTTCAAAATCACCTGAGATCACACGACCTCTACCACCTAAATTAGCTCTCTGGTGTAACAAAATCAAAACAGCAGCCACTGAAAAAAACTGGAAAAAGCAAAAGAACAAAACTCAGTGGCTGAACTAAACTGAGAAGGGAGAAGCCCCCGGAGGGGACCCAGAAGGCCCCCACAGAAGTGCAGGACAAAATGCAAAAATATAGCAACAACACAAAAGAAGAAAAATTCTTATCTGGTAGCAGGAGATGCAGACACGACCACAGCAGGCTACAAGGGAAACTGGAATGAAGGATTCAGACCAGAACAATTGATCACCGGCAACCCTGATGGGAAAATGACTCCCTTATATAAGACCAGTCAGTAACACCTGATTCCCAGTCCTCACAATCTTCACTAGTACCGCTTGTAACCACCAGAGGGAGCCTCTGCTCAGAACTCATCTCAAACCCATTCACAACAGGCGGCATTCTCAGTGATGTCACCGCTGATCTCTAGTGATGGATAGGAGACATTCTCAGTGATGTCACCTCTGATCTCTGGTGATGGATAGGAGGCATTCTCAGTGATGTCACCTCTGATCTCTGGTGATGGATAGGAGGCATTCTCAGTGATGTCACCTCTGATCTCTGGTGATGGATAGGAGGCATTCTCAGTGATGTCACCTCTGATCTCTAGTGATGGATAGGAGGCATTCTCAGTGATGTCACCACTGATCTCTGGTGATGGATAGGAGGCATTCTCAGTGATGTCACCTCTGATCTCTGGTGATGGACAGGAGGCATTCTCAGTGATGTCAACTCTGGTGATGGATAGGAGGCATTCTCAGTGATGTCACCTCTGATCTCTAGTGATGGATAGGAGGCATTCTCAGTGATGTCACCTCTGATCTCTAGTGATGGATAGGAGGCATTCTCAGTGATGTCACCTCTGATCTCTGGTGATGGATAGGAGGCATTCTCAGTGATGTCACCTCTGGTGATGGATAGGGGCATTCTCAGGGATGTCACCTCTGATCTCTAGTGATGGATAGGAGGTAGTCTCAGTGATGTCACCTCTGATCTCTGGTGATGGATAGGAGGCATTCTCAGTGATGTCACCTCTGATCTCTGGTGAAGGATAGGAGGCATTCTCAGTGATGTCACCTCTGATCTCTAGTGATGGATAGGAGGCATTCTCAGGGATGTCACCTCTGATCTCTAGTGATGATAGGAGGCATTCTCAGTGATGTCACCACTGATCTCTGGTGATGGATGGAGGCATTCTCAGTGGGTGTCACCTCTGATCTCTAGTGATGGATAGGAGGCATTCTCAGTGATGTCACCTCTGATCTCTAGTGATGGATCGGAGGCATTCTCA
>JARQOD010007712.1:0-38296 GCA_033576555.1 Oophaga sylvatica
AGTATACATGGCTCCGCTCCCACCCTGTATACATGGCTCCGCTCCCACCCTCTATACATGGCTCAGCCCCCACCCTCCAATCCTATATACACGGCTCCGCTCCCACCCTCCCATCCTATATACACGGCTCCGCTCCCACCCTCCCATCCTATATACATGGCTCCGCTCCCACCCTCTCATCCTATATACATGGCTCCCCTCCCATCCTCCCATCTTATATACATGGCTCCGCTCCCAACCTCCAATCCTATATACATGGCTCCACTCCTACCCTCCAATCCTATATACATGGCTCCCCTCCAAACCTCCAATCCTATATACATGGCTCCGCTCCCACCCTCCAATCCTATATACATGGCCCCGCTCCCACCCTCCAATCCTATATACATGGCCCCGCTCCCACCCTCCCATCCTATATACATGGCTCCGCTCCCACCCTCCAATCCTATATACATGGCTCCGCTCCCACCCTCCAATCCTATATACATGGCTCCGCTCCCACCCTCCTATCCTATATACATGGCTCCGCTCCCACCCTCCCATCCTATATACATGGCTCCGCTCCTACCCTCCCATCCTATATACATGGCTCCGCTCCTACCCTCCCAGCCTTTATACATGGCTCCGCTCCTACCCTGTATACATGGCTCCGCTCCTACCCTCCCAGCCTATATACATGGCTTCGCTCGCACCCTTCCATCCTATATACATGGCTCTGCTCCCACCCTCCAATCCTGTATACATGGCTCTGCTGCTATCCTGTTTAGTTGGCTCCACTCCCACCCTCCTGGGCTCCCCCGTCCTCCCCCTTCATACTTACCCTCCTCGCTCCGCCGCTACATGTCCCTGCATCTCTATCCCGGCGCGTCTGCTTCTTCCTCTGTGGAGCGGTCACGTGGTACCGCTCATTAAGGTCATGAATATGGATGCCACGCCTAGAGGAGTGGAGTCGCATCCATATTCATGACCTTAATGAGCGGTACTACGTGACCACACTGCACTGGATAGAAGCAGATGCGCCGGCCGGAACAGGGATGCAGAGACAGAAGGTGAGTATGTACGTGGTGATGACCCGCGGCTACCGTCGGGAGATCAGCGGCTAATGCCGCTTTTCTCCCGACGATAGCGGTGGCATGCCTGGTTGAAATTCTGCGCCAATTCGTGGCCGGACGTGCCTGTCGCTGATTGGTCGAGTCCGGCCTGGCGCGACCAATCAGCGACGCAGAATTTTCGTTACAGACAGAAGTTAAAAGTTAGACAATTATATAGATAGACTCCCCTCACCTATTGTATCCTCATATATCCCTTGTAGACTGTGAGCCCTGACGGGCAGGGTCCTCTCTCCTCCTGTACCAATTAGTGACTTGTATTGTTTAAGATTATTGTACTTGTTTTTTTATTACGCATACCCCTTTTTACATGTAAAGCGCCATGGAATAAATGTCCCTATAATAATAAATAATAATAATGTATTTGTTCTGTGCTGCTTTCTGCTGTGTCTAGCCATATTTAAGACGGTACTAGAGCGACACCTATTGACTACATTGGTAATCTGCATCGGCAGTTTGCATGTATACTGTTGTGATTTATAATCTATTTTAGCGCACTATATGTCAAATATTGAATGCTGACTAGATAAATTCAGCTGCTCAGTTTTTTACATCTTTAATCAGAAGGAATCTGATCATATAATACAAGATTTAATCATTTTAACTATCCGCTCCCACCCTATATACATGGCTCCGCTTCCACCCTCCCATCCTATATACATATGGCTCCACTCCACCCTCCCATCCTATATACACGGCTCTGCTTCCACCCTCCAATCCTATATACACGGCTCCACTACACCCTCCAATCCTATATACACGGCTCCACTACACCCTCCAATCCTATATACAAGGCTCCACTCCACCCTCCCATCCTGTATACATGGCTCCGCTCCCACCCTCCAATCCTGTATACATGGCACCGCTCCCACCCTCCAATCCTATATACATGGCTCCGCTCCCACCCTCCCATCCTATCTACATGGCTCCACTTCACCCTCCCATCTAGTATACATGGCTCCGCTCCCACCCTATATACACGACTCCGCTCCAACCCTCCAATCCTATATACATGGCTCCACTCCACCCTCCAAACCTATCTACATGGCTCCACTCCACCCTCCCATCTAGTAAACATGGCTCCGCTCCCACCCTATATACACGGCTCCACTCCACCCTCCAATCCTATATACATGGCTCCACTCCACCCTCCAATCCTATCTACATGGCTCCACTACACCCTCCCATCTAGTATACATGGCTCCGCTCCCACCCTGTATACATGTCTCCGCTCCCACCCTGTATACATGGCTCAGCCCCACCCTCCAATCCTATATACACGGCTCCGCTCCCACCCTCCCATCCTATATACATGGCTCTGCTCCCACCCTCCCATCCTATATACATGGCTCCGCTCCCATCCTATATACATGGCTCCGCTCCCAACCTCCAATCCTATATACATGGCTCCGCTCCCAACCTCCAATCCTATATACATGGCTCCGCTCCTACCCTCCAATCCTATATACATAGCTCCCCTCCCAACCTCCAATCCTATATACATGGCTCCGCTCCTATATACACGGCTCAACAACAGTGGGCAAAGCATAAAATCATTACAGCGCATGCACAACTATTTTCGGTCACTTTCCTTGCCCCGGAAAAGACTGCTTGCCTTGGACAACTTCCGGGGCAAGGAAAGTGACCGAAAATAGTTGCGCATGCGCTGTAATGATTTTATGCTTTGCCCACTGATGGGCAAAGCACACTGCGCAGCGCGCGGGGATTTTTAAACGTGCAATCGCGCGAACACTACGCCGTCTGTGCTATGCACAAATGGACCTACGCAAGAGAAGCCGAGGAGCGGGGGGGATGAGGAAGAAAAAAACACCGCCCTCCTGACCGGAACGCCCGGATTTACATACCGAAATCCGGACTTTACAAAGGTATATTGGCATGAAAACGGGGGTGTCAGGATATATCATAGATACCAATAGGTTACTTATGGGACGCACTATTCAGTCATATCTTTATCTAATATAGCCAAAATGGGGTGACAGATTCCCTTTAAAACCAATTTGCATAATAATTTGGAACATGGTGTATAATTGGAGTCAATGGGAAATCCTAGCATTTTTCCTGCAGACCCTACAAGGAGGTCTGGGTGGAAGTGAAAATGTTGAAATGGATGGAAAAAGTGCTGAATGGAAGGAGACCAGCATGGGGAAGACCCCAGGAAGCATCTCATCCCAGATCGCTTCTACTCTACTTTAAGGAGTGATAATAATAAAACATTCAAAATTAACGAAAAATTGGAGTTCACAGGAAAAAAAATGTTAAAAACATTTTTTCAGTGTAATGACTTGTATATAAGGCAAAATTTAAAAAGGATTAAAAAAATAATAGTTTAATTAAACCAAAATTTACTTTTTTATAAAAAAAATTGGGAATTTCAGTGCAATTTATGTAAGAAGCAAGAAAGGCCAAAAATTAGGTATTATTATTATTTATTATTATAGCGCCATTGTTTCCATGGCGCTTTACATGTGAGGAGGGGTATACATAATAAATACAAGTACAGTAATCTTAAACAATACAAGTCACGACTGGTACAGGATGAGAGAGGACCCTGCCCGCGAGGGCTCACAATCTACAAGGTATGGGTGAGGATACAGTAGGTGAGGGTAGAGCTGGTCATGCAGCGCTTTGGTGGATCGGTGGTTACTGCAGGTTGTAGGCTTGTCGGAAGGGGTAGGTCTTCAGGTTCTTTTTGAAAGTTTCCATGGTAGGTGAGAGTCTAATATGTTGTGGTAGAGAGTTCCAGAGTAGGGGGGATGCGTGGGAGAAATCTTGTATGCGATTGTGGGAAGAGGAGATAAGAGGGGAGGAGAGAAGGAGATCTTGTGAGGATCGGATGTTGCATGCAGGTAAGTACCGGGAGACAAGGTCACAAATGTAAGAGGACTCAGGTTGTGGATGGCTTTGTATGTCATGATTAGGGTTTTGAACTGGAGTGTTTGGGTAATGGGGAGCCAGTGCAGGGATTGACAGAGGGGATAGGCCGGGGAACAGCTGGGGGACAGGTGGATTAGTCGGGCAGCAGGGTTTAGAATAGATTGGAGGGGGTGCGAGAGTGTTGGAGGGGAGGCCACAGAGCAGGAGGTTGCAGTAGTCAAGGCGGGAGATGATGAGGGCATGGACTAGGGTTTTTGCAGATTCTTAGTTTAGGAATGTACGGATCCGTGAAATATTTTTGAGTTGAAGTCGACAGGAAGTGGAAAGGGCTTGGATATGTGGTTTAAAAGAGAGATCAGTGTCAAGGATAACCCTGAGGCAGCGAGCTTGTGAGACTGGAGAGAGTGGGCAGTCGTTTACTTTAATGGATAGGTCCATTGGGGGTTGCGTGAGATGGGGGAAAGATGATGAATTCTTTTTTGTCCATATTAAGTTTTAGGCCGGCGTCACACTTGCGAGTGTGATGCGAGTAAGTCGCACGACTTTCTCGCATCAACACCCGGCACGGCCGCCCGCTCTCGGACCCAAGTGTGCGGCTGCATGTATTTCTATGCAGCCGCACACTCGGATCCGAGAGCGGGCGGCCGTGCCGGGTGTTGATGCGAGAAAGTCGTGCGACTTACTCGCATCACACTCGAAAGTGTGACGCCGGCCTTAGAGATCTAGCGGAGAAGAAGGATGAAATAGCGGACAGAGATTGAGGGATTTGTTTAGTAGGGAAGTGATATCTGGTCCAGAGATGTAGATCTGTGTGTCATCAGCATAGAGGTGATATTCAAAGCCGTGAGATTCTATGAGCTGTCCGAGGCCAAAGGTGTAAATGAAGAAGAGCAGGGGCCCTAGGACTGAACCTTCCGGGACTCCGACGGATAAGGGGCGTGGTGAGGAGGTAGTGTGCGAGTGGGAGACGCTGAATGTCCAGTCTGTTAGGTATGACGCGATCCAAGATAGGTCCAAGTCTGTGATACCAAGAGATGAGAGGGTCTGTAGTAATAGGTAATGGTCCACTATGTCAAAGGCAGAGGACAGGTCCAGGAGGAGGAGGACAGAGTAGTGTCGCTTGGTCTTGGCGATTAATGTGAGCCGCCCGCCAAGGCCGTTGGGTACTCGGCACCGAGCCCGTCGACTTCTATGGGGGATGTCACGGCAGCCAGGACTCGGTCCTTGGCCCTGGGCGCTCACCAAAAAGGGGATATTTTGCAGGGGATTAGTGTTCGTATGATTATTCGTGACGCCACCTGTAGTACCTGGTCAGAGTGACCAGCGCTGCTGTGCAGATCCTCTGGAAGGGATGATGTTGTGCAGCTAGATGATAAGCCTCCTACAGGTGAGGCTGTGTCCTTCCAGGGCAGAATAATGTAGTAGTGCAGGAATGGTACTAGCGATGTAGCAGAGGGGAGTGTGCGTCGCTGGAATAATTCAGGGAAACAGTTCAAGTGCAGTTTCAGGGTTTTACTCACAGTCTGTCGCATGCCATACAGATGCCAGCCGGGCACTGTGTCCTCCAAGTGAGTGGTCCAGCAACCCTCAGGTAAATTGGTCGCACTTCCAAAGACTCCCTTTCAGTATGTTCCTTTCTGGCTCTCTTCCCTTTCAGTGCTAACTCTCCTTACTTCCATGCACCACGCCACCACAGAGCCCTCGGACAAGGGAGTATTGGGCCTTTTCAGTTCACAGATCACTGCCAATGTCTGCACGTACTTGACCCCTAAGCTGCCTTCCGGTGAGATTATGGTGGCTTGTGGCAATGGCCCATGAAGTGACCACTGCCGGCGGTTTCACTAGCAGAGCCTGAAGCTTTCCCGCTAGTCTAGGGACCGTTCCCCGTTGTTCGCCTGGTCCTTCCTTCTTCAGGATGGGGGCACAACTCCAATTGCTGTCTTTGCCCTGGACCCTTTCGCTCACTACAGCACGACTCCCTGAGGTGAACTCAGAGGAGCTGCAGTACAGGCCAGTACCCACACACTGCCTGACTGACACTAACTGTTCTCTATGGCCTCTTTCACACATCCGTCTTTTTGTTTCAGGCATGATCCGTCCTATGCCTGAAGGGACGGATCCGGCGCTGAAACAAAAAAACTGATGCAAAGGATCCGGTTTTTTGCTGGATCCGACCTGAACTTTTGAACCCAGAAAAAGAGGGTTTCTGATGCCCGGAGACACTGGAAAAAGTAGTAGTAGTAGTAAGTAGTAGTAGTAGTAGTAGTAGTAGTAAGTCCTCGATTTCCAGAATCCGGATCAGACTTTTGCCGGATTGCACAAAAGTCTGATCCGTCGTTTTTTTCGGCCACCTGATGCGCCGCTTCAGGCACATCAGGCAGCTCCGGCAAAAAAAAAAACGTTACATGCTCCGTTTTGTCCGGCCGCCGGAATATACATTTCCGCCGGATCCGGATAAAAATGGATACAACGCACTGACATCAGGCGCCATCCGGCGCTAATGAAAGTCAATGCAAAAAAAAACGCATCCGGCATTACATTTCGCCGGATGCGGTTGGACAAAAAAATGCCGGAGGGCGCCATCAGGCGCACAACGGATGTGTGAAAGAGGCCTAAAACTAACATGCAGCCTAAGTGCTGCCTAAGCTCCACCCACCCACTAACTACACCCTTTCCTAACTAGACTGAGTCAAACCATCCTCCCGAAGGGTCCGTCCGTATGCTCAGCTAGCATGGTGTGTGATGGATGCGGTGTGAAGTCTAAGGGGTGCTTCCTCCTTACCTGAGAGTCAGGTGTCACACCTCTGGGTGAGATGTAACATCTCCGTGGCGACTGGACCCTCAAGGCGCCACAAATGGATCATTGGTGACCTTAGTTAGGGCAGTTTCAGTGGAGTGGTGTGGCCGGAAGCCAGATTGTATTCAGAGGGACTCAAATAAACCCTGTATTAGACATAAAGAAGGGCCTCATACTCATTCTGTTCAAATTGTAATGTAGTGGTACTCCTAGACTCAATAAGGCTATACACTAACTGTAAATCCTGCCAAAAATTAAAAGCAGGGTTATCCACACACCCTTGAAGCCACCAACTGTACTGCCTCATTCAAATATTGTGAACAAAGTGTAGTTGTATAAATAACTCCTATACTCAGAAAAGCTCTGCACACAGTTCAAAGCCTGCCAATAATTACAAGTAGGGTCATCCATTCACCCTTGAAGGCACCAACTGGAGTGCCTCATAAAAAAAAAAATTATGAAAGAGAGGACTTCCGGTTCCTGCGCTAAGGATGTAGCACGCTGAAGTAGCAGCTCCCACACCAGACAGAAGTCCTACTAACAAATCTGCCAACATCTGTACCTCTTAGACAAGAAAAAGACAGATTACCACTGGCCCCCACTCCACATCACCCAAAAAGGTCAGTCACCACCTTCCTGGACCACTCCTGAGACCCCTGAGGATCCTGGCCAGCTGCCCACCCACATGCTGGGAGCCAGCACCAGAGGAGGGCTGCTATCTCCCCTCCAGGGTAACCCACAGCAAAACAACCCACTGTGATTAAAGGGACAATCCCAGACTATCCACACACAGAACCCCCCCAGGACCACAAAATACCCCTTACTGGAGCTTTTCATAGCTGTTTTCTTGCTTTTTCAGTACCAGTAAAGGGGCCCCTAAAAGTGGGACAGCGACCAGAAAAAGCAGAGAAAAAGGTCTCTCCAGCAATGACAGGGCCCCAGGAGGGAGGTTACACACAGTAGGCTGGTCATTTCTCCTGGGAAAACTGGTGACATCTGCTGGCCACTACAGTGAACTGCAACTGCTTTTTGCACAAGGAAAAGCCCTGCAGCCACCTAGTGGACAAAAATAAGAACTACAAGTACCTGCTTTGTGCTATACGGAGAGATATTTCTATAGCTGCTAAAAAACATAAGAATTGATAATTCTCTGGAGAAAGGATAAACTGCAACAACAGAGGGCTCAGACGCTGACCCGATTTACATCACTAATTTAACAAATGGATCGCTACAAGTTACGTAGCTCACAAAAGCCGGAGAGCCCTATGCACACAAGCAGTGGGAACCACAGTAAGGGGGTAGACATCACGGACCCAAGCCCCACAAGAGACTACACAATATACTCGCAACAGAAAACTCTTGGTAGGGAGGACATTGAAGACCTAACTGAGTGTAGTAGGGAAGACCCTTCAAGATTGATAACAATAGACTATAACAAACTGGCGGCTGACATGGCAAGTAGCATCATGCCAGACATCCAAAAGACCCTGGAACATGCTATCAGGAAGGCCCTCCAGAACATTCAAGAGGAATTGAGCAAGCATAAAGGACAGATAGAGGAGCAGGAGCAGAGGGTCTCACTACTGGAGGGTGTTAACGTGCAGCTCTCTTCACAGTTGAAAAAGACAACTACAGAAACAAAACGCCTGTCTGAGAAGGTCGAGGACCTGGAAAACAGGTCAAGGCGCAGCAACTTAAGGCTAGTGGGGCTCTCGGAGTCAATCCCTGCAGCTGAACTGCAAAGACTCTGCGAAAGAGACCTACCAATGGCCCTGGGAATTAATCATGGTTGTAGGGTTGAAAGGGCTCACAGAGTTGGGCCAGATCTACAATCTCACAACCAAGGATCGAGTGACCGGACTTTAAGACCACGTCAAGTAATCATGAAATTCCTGGACTATAATGATAAGTTCGACATAATGAGAGCATATAGAAGATGTTCCCTGCCAGTGACTTTGAGAGGGAGGAAAGTCCTAGTATTTGAAGACTATTCCGCAGAGGTGGCAAAACGCAGGAAAGCCTTTAGTAAAATATGTGCAGCACTCTATCAAGAAAAGAAAAGCTTTGCACTGAAATACCCGGCAACACTGAGGATTTTCTAAAATGAAGGTGACAACCTCATCTACAACTCGCCAAATGATGCAAAGACATGGAAAAAATACTGCGCAATGCAAAAAACATTGAACGAAGAAGAGGCCGTGAGGAAGACCGCTTCTCCTCAACACCAAAGCCCCAGAGGACATATGGCCAGCCCAAGTGAAGCACCATAGAAATGGACTGCACAATATACAGTCATGGTCAAAAGTTTTGAGAATGACAAAATATTATATTTTCACATGATCTGCTGCCCTCTGGTTTTTATGTGTGTTTGACAGATGTTTTTATCACAGACAGAAATATAATAATTGCAAACATATGAGTAACAAAAGCTTATATTGACAGTTAGAATGAATTAATGCAGCAATCAATATTTGCAGTGTTGACCCTTCTTCTTCAGGACCTCTGCAATTCTCCCTGGCATGCTCTCAATCAACTTCTGGACCAAATCCTGACTGATAGCAGTCCATTCTTGCACAATCAATGCTTTCATTTTGTCTGAATTTTTAGGTTTTTGTTTGTCCACCCGTCTCTTGATGATTGACCACAAGTTTTCAATGGGATTAAGATCTGGGGAGTTTCCAGGCCATGGACCCAAAATCTCTATGTTTTGTTCCCTGAGCCATTTAGTTATCACCTTTGCTTTATGACAAGGTGCTCCATCATGCTGGAAAAGGCATTGTTGATCGCCAAACTGCTCTTGGAGGGTTGGGAGAAGTTGCTCTTGGAGGACATTCTGGTACCATTCTTTATTCATGGCTGTGTTTTTAGGCAAGACTGTGAGAGAGCCGATTCCCTTGGCTGAGAAGCAACCCCACACATGAATGGTTTCAGGATGCTTAACAGTTGGCATGAGACAAGACTGGTGGTAGCGCTCACCTTGTCTTCTCCGAATGAGGCGTTTTCCTGATGTCCCAAACAATCGAAAAGGGGATTCATCAGAGAAAATAACTTTACCCCAGTCCTCAGCAGTCCACTGCCTGTACCTTTTGCAGAATATCAGTCTGTCCATTATGTTTTTTCTGGAGAGAAGTGGCTTCTTTGCTGCCCTCCTTGAGACCAGGCCTTGCTCCAAGAGTCTCCGCCTCACAGTGCATGCAGATGCACTCACACCTACCTGCTGCCATTCCTGAACAAGCTCTGCACTGCTGGTAGCCCCATCCGCAGCTGAAACACTTTTAAGAGACGGTCCTGGCGCTTGCTGGTCTTTCTTGGGCGCCCTGGAGCCTATTTGGCAACAATGGAACCTCTCTCCTTGAAGTTCTTGATGATGCGATAGATTGTTGACTGAGGTGCAATCTTTCTAGCTGCGATACTCTTCCCTGTTAAGGCCATTTTTGTGCATTGCAATGATGACTGCACGTGTTTCTTTAGGGATAACCATGGTTAACAGAAGAGAAACAGTGATGCCAAGCACCAGCCTCCTTTTAAAGTGTCCAGTGGTGTCATTCTTACTTAATCATGACAGATTGATCTCCAGCCATGTCCTCATCAACACCCACACCTCTGTTAATGGAGCAATCACTGAAAAGAGGTTAGCTGGTCCTTTTAAGGCAGGGCTGCAATGATGTTGAAATGTGTTTTGGGGGATAAAGTTCATTTTCTAGCCAAATATTGACTTTGCAAGTAATTGCTGTTAAGCTGATCACTCTTTTTAACATTCTGGAGTATATGCAAATTGCCATTAGAAAAAGTGAAGCAGTAGACTTTGTAAAAATTAATATTTGTGTCATTCTCAAAACTTTTGACCATGACTGTACATCTTGCTTTTTACAGTTCTCCCCCCCACCACTACACACACCTTTCCTACAAACAGGACAATGTCTCCCCAAGATGACAGAAGCGTCCATCGGCTCCATATTTGGGGGAAGGGACTGGGGGTTTGGCAGGGTGGAGGGCAAAGAGCTATGCAAAGGTGCTGCCCAGGGCGGAGTAGAAGATGCAGATGGCATTTTGACAATCATTTATGACATGTGGTGTGGGATATATTTCTTCCCACAGGTTTTTTTTCTCTGTTTTCTTTTTTTTTCTTTTGGTGGTTCTTACTTCCTCAGAAAAAAGGAAAGTCCACAACGCTATTAGTGGTGTAAGAAGCTAGAAATACACTACAGAGTATTGAGAACTCACTGTTTGCTTGCTTTAAGGTTTTAATCTCTATCCCCTTCCATATCTTTATGTCTTTTTTCTTTCTTTTCTACCCTTCTCTAACCACCCAAGAATCTCCCTTTAATCCCAAGAACCCTTAGAAGGAAAACAAAGCAAGAGGAAATAGGCACTAGTGACAGTGATTATGAAGATCATCTCCTGGAATGTGAAAGGCCTAAGATCCCCGAATAAGAGTTAAGATACTGAGACATTTGGAAAGGTACTCACCAGATATTGTATTGCTTCAAGAAACCCATCTAAAGGAAGAGGATTTTTATAGGCTCAACAAGCTGTGGGTAGGGAAAGTAGTGGGCTCCGCAGCTCAAGGCAGACACGCAGGGGTAGTGATACTATTTCATCGTAATTTTGTATTTAATCTGCTGTCCCAGGAGTGTGATGATCAGGGAAGATGGGTTTAGGTCACCATAGAGCATGGAGGAGAAGTCTATTCAATCTACAATGTACATGGACCTAATGGTCCAAACAGAGTCTTCTTTAATGACCTGGAGAGGAAAGTTGTCTTGGACAACTCGCCTCTAATAATTACTGGGGGAGACTTGAACACAGTTCACAATGGGGAGGAGGACAGAAAGAGCCAGAGTCTGATCCCTTCAAAAAAGACTATTCTCCCCTCCTTCCTTGAACAAACTGGATTGAGAGATGTTTGGCGTTGGCTCCATCCAGAGGATAGTTTACCCACTTTTCTCATTCCCACCAATCCTGGTCAAGGATAGACTATCTGTTGATCTCGGAGAGACTATTAAATAGAACGAAGTCAGTGGAGATCCACGACCTGGTCATATCTGAACATGCTCCGGTGGGTATGGAATTGGTGGATAACCAGATAAAAGGAGCACATTACATATGGAAGTTTCCAGCTTATCTTACAAAAGATGAGGGATTTAATGACAAACTACGGGGCTAGTGGGAGGAATTTGAATGGGACAACAAGGAACATGCAAACCAACACGCTTTGTACTGGAATACGGCGAAAGCGGTACTAAGAGGCAAAATTATGATGTTTGTGGCCTCACTCAAGAAAAGAGTAGCAGAAAAATACTCAGATTCTAGTGCGAAGCTTAGAAATCTATATACAGAGTTCTTGCAGAGCCCCACAACTGAAAACAGGGAACAATGGAAGCTGGCCAAACAAGAGTTTGAAACTTGGATTGATAGGAGGGAGCAGATGTTCCGCTCTAGGCAGGAGGCTGAATTGCTGAGATATGGGAACAGAGCAGGGAAATTGCTGGCAAGACTGGTAAAAGGGAGACTGCATGCGAGTCCAATAGGTAGATTGCGAGATGGCCAGGGAAATATAACCTCCGACCCCAGGAAAATCAATGAAACACTACAAAAGAATTGTATAAACCCTCACATACTAATTTGGCAGAAGGTAAAAAATTCCTCCAACAAGTCACTCTTCCAAAACTAACACAAGAACAACAAGATGCAATTAATGCAGAAATAACAGAAGGAGAAGTGAGACAAACCATAAGCCATCTTCAAAATGGGAAAGCACCAGGCCCAGATGGATTTGGCGGGGAGTTTTATAGGGCCCTAAGGGAACAGATCTCCCCACTGCTAACAAACCATTACAACACCATTCTCTTAACGGGAGTCATACCAGAAAGATCTAAAGAAACACATATTAAAGTCATACCCAAACCAGGCAAGGACCCCGTGATGCCTGCTCTTGCAGACCCATTTCTCTTATTGATGTAGACCAGAAGATTATGTCAAAAATAATGGCGGACAGATTGGCAGTAGTATTACCCCAACTGGTGAACCCTGCACAAGTGGGATTCGTTAAAGCTAGGGCGGTGGTGAAAAACATACGAAAGGTACTAACTGTGTTGGACGGAGTGGGTTGCCACAGCCAGTCGGGAGAGAAACCGGCCTTGCTGGCTCTGGAAGCAGAAAAAGCTTTTGATAATGTTAGCTGGGACTGGCTGGGGCAACTCTGGACTCGTTCAACATAAAGGGCAATTTTAGAATATACCTGGAGGGGGTGTATAGGGACCCGATAGCTAGAATACACACACCAGGCTTCCTCTGAGCCATTTCATTTATATAAAGGGACCAGACAGGGGTGCCCGATGTCACCACTACTGTTCAACTTGGCACTAGAACCCTTTGCTCGGTATATGGAAGAGTCAGACTTATTTGAGGGAATCAGAGTGAGTGCTGGCAGCACTAAAATAGCATTATTTGCAGATGATGTCATCTTGCTTTTATCATGGCCACTGGAACAATTAGGAAATATCTTTCAGTTTATCCAGAAATTCGGTGAATACTCGGGCTATAAGGTCAATATCGCCAAGAGCGAACTCTTGGAATTGGGGAAAAAACACCTGGGAACAATGGAAGAAACTAGGTTTAGAACTACATATTGCAAAGACACATATCACCTACCTGGGAATTAAGATAGGCAGGCTCCCGGCACAACTATATTCACTAAATTATACACCTCTCATCGAAAAAATGCTAGGAGAACTTCGGAGATGGCTGAATCTACCGCTATCTCTTCTGGGAAGATGCCATTTAATTAAAATGATCAGCTTTGCCAGACTACTATACCCATTACAGACACTACCCCTGATACTCAAACATCTAGATATAAACAAAATAAATAGAGCTTTTACCCATTTCTATGGGCGGGTAAAAGGCCCAGAATAACACTGGGAAAACTGATGCTAGCTAGGAGTGAAGGTGGGATCAATTTTCCGAATGTTAGAGCCTACAACATAGCAAGTCTTTTTAGACATGTGATAGATTGGCCACAGGAGAATAACTGCTACTCTAATACCCAACTGGAAAGACAGCTGGCGTCGCCGTGGGAATTAAATGCCCTCTTACATACAAAACAGGCCAAACTCCCGCAAAATGTAAAATCCTCCCTATTGCTTCGTGATACTATTGTATGCTGGAAGATAGTAAGGAAGGCATTCGGCCTTTCCTTCCAGATCTCTAAACATATGCCACTATTTGGTCACCCGGAATTCCCCCAGGGAACAGAAATCAAAAGAGTGATAGGACAAACAGGTGATAACATGAAGAAAGCTGGGGATATTATGAATACAGAGGTTAAACGATGGCTGAGCCCACAAGAAATCATGGACAAATTCCATATAGAAAGCAGACTTTTACTACAGGTCATGCAGGTCCACTCTTTCTGCTTATCTAGACTTTGCAGGCTGCCTAATGAAGTGGAACTACACATTCTAGATAATAGGGTGGGTATGAGCACTCAGAATGTGAGCATATCCTCAATATACAACACTGTAAGACATAAATTCCTGAAGCTAAAGCAGAACAAGCTGTTTAAAACCTGGGAGAAATGGACCAGGGATAAGGCTATCGCAGAGACAATTCTACAGGGGTGGGAACAGGTTAAAAAATCCATTTTATGTGAAAGATGGAGGGAAACCTATTTTAAGCTCATGCATACAGCATTATATGGTTTCAATATCCCATCATCTCCTAGATTCCCTGACTGGATTACAGCGTGCCCTAAGTGCGGAACGCCTTCAACAAATCTCTGGCACGGGGTGTGGGAATGCAGGGCAGCTAAAGAGTTCTGGAAACAGATAGGGGAGCAGGTTTGATTGTGCTGGGGAACCCATCTCCCACAAACACCACAAACTATGCTATTTCACCAGTTAAGACCCCCTGGAGACACAACCCTCAGGAGGTAAAGCAAAGATCCCTAAAAACATCCACACATTCTACGTGGTTTATTTGGCAAATGGCTTAAACCAAGCACCCCATCGATGGGAATTGAATTATTAGAGGCGGAAAGGAGCAAAGAAAAATCTGCAGGGAAAGTATTTCCGCTGTGGAAAACGTTCATTGGTTTCCACTGTAGCCCTCACGAAATATCAAAAATGATTAGTTCCTTCCGCCACACGGAATGGTACTGCCTGGAGGATCTGAGCGAGACGTTAGGGGTCTTGGGAACTATTCCAGATGTATAAGGTCTATTAAAGATACAACATATATTACCGTAGAACAACACTCTTGACAATGCAAAATACAGTAAAAGAGATTCTCTCCTTTCCCCTATTACCCTTCTATGTAGTCAGTTTGTCTTTTCTTTCTCTTACTGTTTCCCCAAAATTTGTGTCACAAGGCATTGACGGAGATCAACCTATGTATCTATATACTATTTCAAAAAGTTATGCGGACCTGTAGTCTGACAAGTAAGATTTGTATATGTAATTTACAGTGTCATTGCTGATGCTATATCCTATCCCATGCTATGTTATCCTATTGATGTTATGTTCAAAAAAATCAATAAAAATGATGTTATTAAAAAAATTATGAAAGAGTAGTTGTGGCACTTCTTCACTCCTAAAGGTTTTGCACCAAGTGCAAATCTAGGAAAAAAATATAAGTAGGGTCATCCAGTCATCCATAGACCCTAGAATGCAACAACTGGACTCCCTCATTCAAATATTGAACATTAACCCCTTAACCTGGAGGTATTTTCGTTTTTGCATTTTCGTTTTTCGCTCCCCTTCTTCCCAGAGCCATAACTTTTTTAGTTTTCCGTCAATATGGCCGTGTAAGGGCTTATTTTTTTGTGGGACGAGTTGCACTTTTGAATGACACCATTGGTTTTACCATGTCGTGTACTAGAAAACGGTAAAAAAATTCCAAGTGCGGTGAAATTGCAAAAAAAGTGCAAGCCCACACTTGTTTTTTGGTTTGCTTTTTTACTAGGTTCACTAAATGTGAAAACTGACCTGTCATTATGATTGTCCAGGTCATTATGAGTTCATAGACACCAAACATGTCTAGGTTTTTTTATGCAAGTGGTGAAAAAAATTCCTAATTTTGTTAAAAAATTGCGCCATTTTCCAAAACCCGTAGCGTCTCCATTTTTCGTGATCTGGGGTTGGGTGAGGGCTTATTTTTTGTGTGCCAAGCTGACATTTTTATTGATACCATTTTGGTGCAGATATGATCTTTTGGTCGCCTGTTATTGCGTTTTAATTCAATGTCATGGCGACCAAAAAAAAAAACAAAATTCTGGCGTTTTGTCTTTTTTTCTCGCTACGCCATTTAGCAATCAGGTTAATCCTTTTTTTTAACAGATCAAGCGTTTCTGAATGCAGCGATACCAAATATGTGTATGTTTGATTTTTTTTTATTGTTTTTCTTTGAACACTTCAAAAGGGGGGTGATTTGAACTTTTATATTTTTTTTTATTTTTAAAAACATTTTTTTTTACTTTTGTCATGCTTCAATAGTCTCCATGGGAGACTAGAAGCTGCCATAACCCGATCGGCTCTGCTACATAGAGGTGATGATCAGTTTGCCTCTATGTAGTAGAATTACTCACTTGCTATGAGTGCCAACCACTGTGTGGCGCTCACAGCAAGGCCGCACTGACAAACATAGAGGTCTCCAGGAGACCTCCGATTATTATGCCAACACACCGGTGACCCCTGAACAGGTGATGTGGGTCACCAGTTGGCAGATTTCCGGCGTAATTGCAGGAAGCGCTTGTTAATTGCCGCTGTCAGCGTTTGATAATAGCCATGGATGGATTGTGATTCCACCTGCAGCTACTGCGGGCACATACATGTCAGCTGTTCAAAACAGCTGATATGTCCCGGGAAAGATGTGGGCTCACCGCCTGAGCCCACATCAAAGGGAGGGAGTCCGACATCAGCGTACTGTTACGCCCGATGTCAGAAAGGGGTTAAAAACAGTTTATGTGCTGCTGTCATCTGGTGGTGTGAAAAAGTCGTGTCTAATCCAGGTTTTTTTCATTGTTATCAGATGAGTGAGCCTGTCAGCACTTTCTGTTGACAGGGGAAAGTGCCTGTCTGTTATGACCCCCGTGGTGGCACTAAAATACCCGTACAGACAAGATGCTTGCAGCAGGACAGCACAACACCTCCAAAGCATAGAGGGATGTTGTGAATGGGTTTGAGATGAGTTCTGAGCAGAGGCTCCCTCTGGTGGTTACAAGCGGTACTAGTGAGGATTGTGAGGACTGGGAATCAGGTGTTACTGATTGGTCTTATATAAGGGAGTCATTTTCCCATCAGGGTTGCCGGTGATCAATTGTTCTGGTCTGAATCCTTCTTTCCAGTTTCCCTTGTAGCCTGCTTTGTCGTGTCTGCATCTCCTGCTATCAGATAAGACAATTTCTTATTTTGTGTTTTTGCTATATTTTTGCATTTTGTCCTGCACTTCTGTGGGGGCCTTCTGGGTCCCCTCCGGGGGCTTTTGCCCTCTCAGTTTAGTCCAGCCACTGTGTTTTGTACTTTTGCTTTTTCCAGTTTTTTTTCAGTGGCTGCTGTTTTGATTTTTTTTTACACCAGAGAACTAATTTAGGTGGTAGAGGTCGTGTGATCTCAGGTGATTTTGAAATTAGTAGAGTTGGTGTTTTTTCAGGGTTTTCTGAGATTGCAGTAAGTACCCTTCCTGTCCTTTTCTATTTAGATAGTTTGGGCCCCAGCGTTTGCTCATACTATTTTCTTTCTGTGTCAGTATTTCCTCTTGTCTAACCGCCATTACATGTTTGGGGGCTTTCTATTATCTTTGGGGTTCTGCTCCGGGGCAGATAGCTTTCCTATTTCTATCTTTAGGTGTAGTTAGTTTCTCAGGCTGTGACGAGGCGTCTAGGACCAACGTAGGAATGCTCCACGGCTGCCTCTAGTTGCGGTGGTTAGTCAGGGTACTGCAATCTCATAGATTCCAACTGCTCTGGTGTATTTCCTTTTTTACCTGCACTCCTCAGCTACCGTAACATAACAGTATCACCGGCCATAAAAATTGTATGGTACTCACAGAAGGGAAAAAATATTTTGAAGGAAGAAAAGTTGTCAGAGATATTTTTCTGTTTGTTGCATTTTTTTTTTTCCCTCTGTATCTCTGGGTGCTGGGGAGGATCTTTTCTCCCAATGGAGTTTGCACAGTTGTCTGGCCGTGTGGATCAGCTTGCCACTGAGGTTCAGAGTATTGCTGCATATCTTGCTAGGTTGCCTGTTGTGGAACCTAGGATCCCCATGCCAGATTTGTTTTTAGGGGATCGAGCTAAGTTTCAGAATTTCAAAAATAATTGTAAATTGTTTCTTGCCTTAAAATCTAAGTCCTCAGGAAACGCAGCGCAGCAGGTTCAAATTATCATCTCTCTCCTGCGCGGCGATCCTCAGGATTGGGCTTTTTCCCTGACACCTGTGGATCCTGTTTTGAGTGATGTTGATGCATTTTTTCAGGCTTTGGGGTTATTGTACGATGAGCCTAATGTCACTGATCAAGCTGAAAAAGCCTTGTTGGCATTAAATCAGGGGCTTGATGACGCTGAGTTATACTGTCACAGATTCCGTAGGTGGGCAGTCCTGACCAAATGGAATGACGACGCTTTGGCGGCCCTTTTCCGGAAGGGTCTGTCGGATAATGTAAAGGATGTTATAGTGGGATTCCCTGTCCCCTCTGGTCTCAATGATTCTATGTCATTAGCGATTCAAATTGACAGACGTTTGCGTGAGCGGAGAAGTATGCGTGGAGTGGTGTTGCCTTGTGAGCCAGCTGCTGAGCCCATGCAGTATGATGGAGTGGTGTCTGGGCACAGCGTCATGATTTTCGAAAGCGCAATGGGTTATGTTTCTACTGTGGTGATGCCTCTCATGCTATTTCAGTCTGCCCTAAGCGGGGAAGACATTTTGCACGCTCAGTTGTCTTGGGTAGTGTTCAGACTAAGTTTTTATTAACTGTCACTCTGATATGCTCTCTGTCCTCATTTTCTGCTCAGGCTTTCGTTGATTCTGGAGCAGCTATTAACCTGATGGATTATGATTTTGCTAAACGTTGTGGGTTTCCCTTGATACCCCTACAGAAGTCTATTCCTTTACTGGGGATCGATTCTACCCCTTTGGCTGAGAATAAACCCCAGTTTTCTACTCAGGTGATAATGAGGGTTGAACCTGATCACCAGGAGTGCTGCAAATTTTTGGTTCTATATAATCTGCATGACATTATAGTGCTGGGTTTCCCTTGGTTACAGTCTCATAATCCTGTTTTGGATTGGAAATCTGTGTCTGTAACCAGTTGGGGCTGCCAATGTGTTAATACCAACACTCCTGTTTTTTCTGCCTCCCCCCAGGCTCAGGATGTTCCTGACTTTTTGTTTGATTTTTCTGATGTGTTTAGCGAAAGTAAATCTGCATCCTTACCTCCCCATAGGAGCTATGACTGCGCTATTGAATTAGTGCCAGGTAGTAAATTCCCTAAAGGTCGCCTTTTTAACTTGTCTGTACCTGAACATGACGCTATGCGGTCTTATATCAAGGAATCATTGGAGAAGGGTCATATCAGACCATCCTCTTCACCCTTAGGTGCCGGTTTTTTCTTTGTGGCCAAAAAAGATGGTTCATTAAGGCCGTGTATTGATTATCGTCTCTTGAACAATATTACTGTGAAATATCAATACCCGTTACCCTTGATTTCTGACCTGTTTTCCAGGGTGAAAAACGCTACTTGGTTTACCAAGCTTGACCTCAGGGGGGCGTATAACCTTATTCGCATTAAGCACGGGGATGAATGGAAGACGGCATTTAACACCCCTGAAGGGCATTTTGAGTACCTTGTGATGCCCTTTGGGCTCACTAATGCTCCTTCCGTCTTCCAGTCCTTCATGAATGACATTTTCAGGGATTTTGTGGACAAGTTTCTGATTGTTTATTTGGATGATATCTTGATTTTTTCTAATGACTGGGACTCTCATGTGAAACATGTTCGAACTGTATTCCAGATTTTGAGAGAGAATGCTCTGTATGTGAAGGGATCAAAGTGTCTTTTTGGCGTACAGAAGATCTCATTTCTGGGATTCATTTTGTCCCCATCTGTTATTGAAATGGACCCGGTCAAGGTTCAGGCCATCTGTGATTGGGTCCAACCTACTTCATTAAAGGCTCTTCAGAGATTTTTGGGTTTTGCCAATTTTTATCGTAAATTTATTGGTAATTTCTCGGTTATTGTTAAACCATTAACTGATTTGACCAGAAAGGGTTCTGATGTGGTGAATTGGCCTCCTGAGGCAGTCTCTGCGTTTCAGGAACTTAAGCAGAGATTCACTTCTGCTCCTGTTCTACGGCAGCCTGATGTTTCTCTGCCATTTCAGGTGGAGGTTGATGCCTCTGAAATTGGGGCAGGTGCCGTTTTGTCCCAAAAATATCCAGAGACCTCTAAAAGTAACCCTTGTGCCTTTTTCTCTCGAAAATTTTCTCCTACGAACGTAATTATAACGTGGGTAATCGGGAGTTATTGGCCATGAAGTGGGCTTTTGAAGAGTGGAGACATTGGCTGGAGGGAGCCAAACATCAGGTGGTGGTCCTTACGGACCATAAGAATCTGGTCTATCTGGAATCTGCCAAGCGACTCAATCCTAGACAGGCCAGGTGGGCCTTGTTTTTCACACGTTTTAATTTTGTGGTTTCCTTTCTTCCTGGCACTAAGAATGTTAAGGCGGATGCCCTCTCGAGGAGTTTCCTTGCGGACTCTCCTGAGCTATCTGATCCCTCTGTTATTTTGAAGGAGGGTGTAGTTCTTTCCGCCATCTCGCCCAATTTGAGACTTGCTCTGGAGGGGTGTCAGGAGGATAGGCCCGAGCGCTGCCCTGTTGGAAAATTGTTTGTCCCGGACCAATGGAAAAAGAGTGTGATGTCTGAGATTCATTGTTCCGCATTGGCTGGGCATCCCGGAATTTTTGGTACCAGAGACTTGGTTAGTCGGTCCTTTTGGTGGTCTACCTTGTCTCGCGATGTCAGGGAATTTGTGCAGTCCTGCGGGACTTGCTCTCGCTCCAAGCCTTGCTCTCGCTCTAGTGGTTTGTTGATGCCATTGCCTGTGCCCAAGAGACCATGGACCCATATCTCTATGGATTTCATTTCCGATCTTCCTGTTTCTCAGAGAATGACCACCATCTGGGTAATTTGTGATAGGTTTTCCAAAATGATACATCTTGTGCCATTACCTAAGTTGCCTTCCTCCTCTGAATTGGTGCCGTTGTTCCTTCAGCACGTGGTTCGTTTACACGGCATTCCTGAGAACATTATGTCTGACAGAGGAGTCCAGTTTGTTTCCAGATTTTGAAGGTCTTTTTGTTCTAAACTGGGTGTTCAATTGTCTTTCTCCTCGGCATTTCATCCTCAGACCAATGGTCAAACTGAGAGAACAAACCAGACATTGGAGACTTATCTAAGATGCTTTGTGTCTGCTGATCAGGATGACTGGGTCTCTTTTTTGCCTTTGGCTGAGTTTGCTCTTAATAATAGGGCTAGCTCTGCCACTTTGATGTCTCCGTTTTTCTGTAATTCTGGGTTTCACCCTCGATTTTCTTCAGGACAGACGGAAGCTTCTGTCTGTCCAGGTGTTGACTCTGTTGTTGAGCGTATGCAGCAGATTTGGGACCAGGTAGTGGAGAGGTTGTCCCTCTCTCAGGAGAAGGCCCAGCGGTTTGCTAACCGGCATAGGACTGATGGTCCTCGGTTTAAAGTGGGGGACTTGGTCTGGTTGTCCTCAAAGAATATTCCTATGAGAGTAGCATCTCCTAAATTTAAGCCTAGGTTCATTGGACCTTATAAGATCATGGAGATTATTAATCCTGTTTCTTTTCGTTTGCTTCTTCCAGGGACATTTAAGATCCATAACGTGTTCCACAAGTCCTTGTTGAAGAGGTTTGTTGAGCCAGTGGTTCCTGCTGCTGTGCCTCCTGACCCTGTTTTGGTTGAGGGCAATCTGGAGTATGTGGTTGAGAAAATATTAGATTCTCGTTTTTATAGACGAAGACTCCAGTATTTGGTTAAATGGAGAGGTTATGGTCAGGAAGACAATTCTTGGGTGTTTGCTTCGGACATCCATGCTAGGAGACTTATCCGTGCGTATCATAGAACTCATCCTGACCGACCTGGTTGCTCAAATGAGGGTTCGGTGACCCCTCCTCAAGGGGGGAGTACTGTTGTGAATGGGTTTGAGATGAGTTCTGAGCAGAGGCTCCCTCTGGTGGTTACAAGCGGTACTAGTGAGGATTGTGAGGACTGGGAATCAGGTGTTACTGATTGGTCTTATATAAGGGAGTCATTTTCCCATCAGGGTTGCCGGTGATCAATTGTTCTGGTCTGAATCCTTCTTTCCAGTTTCCCTTGTAGCCTGCTTGTCGTGTCTGCATCTCCTGCTATCAGATAAGACAATTTCTTATTTTGTGTTTTTGCTATATTTTTGCATTTTGTCCTGCACTTCTGTGGGGGCCTTCTGGGTCCCCTCCGGGGGCTTTTGCCCTCTCAGTTTAGTCCAGCCACTGTGTTTTGTACTTTTGCTTTTTCCAGTTTTTTTTCAGTGGCTGCTGTTTTGATTTTTTTTTACACCAGAGAACTAATTTAGGTGGTAGAGGTCGTGTGATCTCAGGTGATTTTGAAATTAGTAGAGTTGGTGTTTTTTCAGGGTTTTCTGAGATTGCAGTAAGTACCCTTCCTGTCCTTTTCTATTTAGATAGTTTGGGCCCCAGCGTTTGCTCATACTATTTTCTTTCTGTGTCAGTATTTCCTCTTGTCTAACCGCCATTACATGTTTGGGGGCTTTCTATTATCTTTGGGGTTCTGCTCCGGGGCAGATAGCTTTCCTATTTCTATCTTTAGGTGTAGTTAGTTTCTCAGGCTGTGACGAGGCGTCTAGGACCAATGTAGGAACGCTCCACGGCTGCCTCTAGTTGCGGTGGTTAGTCAGGGTACTGCAATCTCATAGATTCCAACTGCTCTGGTGTATTTCCTTTTTTACCTGCACTCCTCAGCTACCGTAACATAACAGAGGGACAGCTCGTGCCAGGTGTCCAGCTTGGAGACCCAATAGCTGAAGGTCGCAGAGGAATTAGGGAGTACACTGGTTTTGTCAGCCAGGTATTGCTTGACCATTTTTAAAAAGTGTTCCCTCCTTGTCATCAAAATACCCAGTCACCAGGGTAAGACACTGAGAGTGTGTCATTAAATTGGCCCAGGCCTTTGACAGTGTACCTCTTCCTCTGCTGTACCTAGTGTGTGTCTCCATAACCTCTCCTCTTTGGTTGGGCAAGGAAGCTTGCCACTAGCTGCTAACGTCTGATGGGAATTTGTTCAAGATATTTTTCGCAATAGTCTCTTGATATAACACCATTTTAGAAGACCTCAAATTCAGACATGTCTCAAATGAAATCTGATCCCAGGTCTTTTGTACACGTTCCCAAAGTTGGCGCATACTGGTCAACTCGCTTGGGTACATATGCATCTTTTTCTTCAACTCTACCCACAAGTGATTGATTGAGTTAAGGATTAGGGACTGTGCGGGCCAATCCAGCACCTCTACTTCATTGTAATTGAACCATTTCTTTACCAATTTCGACGTATGCTTTCGGTGTTGCCCTTCTGGAACACTATGTCGTACTTTCCTTACCCATTGTACTCAGGTTTACAAAGTAGCTTGTGTTGTAGGATGCTCACATATAGCTCAGCATTGAGACCACCATCGATCTTGGTCAAGTATACAACGCCTTTGGCTGTGAAACAACCCCATACCATCAGGCTTCCTCCACTGAACTTGACAGTTCATTCAATTTCTCGATCTATTTGCCCCTTTTCCCCTTGTTTTTTCCAGACCTATTTGCAACCATTATAGTCTATTGACTTTCTTTTCATCGCTCCAAATCACTCTTTTCCAATCTTCTATTGTCCACTTTTCGCACTTTTTTCCAAACTAATACCTTTTTTTCCAAACTTCTTATTATGACAATATTGAAGTCGAGGCTTTTTCATGTTTTTTTTGAGCCACCATCCTGACTTGTGTAATGTGCATCTCATATTGCTTTTAAGGATGTCTGCGATCCTACTATTACTTCCATTGCCATGTTTGTCGCGCCAGAACTGATAGAACTTGTGATGAGCTGACTTGGTGACTCTGAGATTTTGCCTGGACGTCCACCTCTTGGCTTTTGAATGGATGGATGGACTTCATTTCGTATTCTTCCAACTGTCATGGCACTGACATGATGCAGTTTGGCAATTTTCTTTGGACGAGAGACCGCCATCGATTAGCTGGATGATGCTGTTTCTCTTTTCTTGGGAAATCTCTTTCATGGCTGCTCATAGATTCAAACCAGTGACCTTTTGCTTGGAAATCATCCTAGTAACACACTGAACTATTACGGAATGTGAGAACAGTTTGTTTTTTGTAGTGTATAGGAAGACAAAGGTTGTTTCACTAGCAGGAGCAAAACAGTAACAATGCAATGACATGACAAGAAACTGCATAACTAATCATATGCTAAATAACTGCAAATCAAATTTATGTACACTGTGTGCAGAATTATTAGGCAAATGAGTATTTTGATCACATCATCCTTTTTATACATGTTGTCCTACTCCAAGCTGTATAGGCTTGAAAGCCAACTGCCAATTATGCATATCAGGTGATTTGCATCTCTGTAATGAGGAGGGGTGTGGTCTAATGACATCAACACCCTATATAAGGTGTGCTTAATTATTAGGTAACTTCCTTTCCTTTGGCAAAATGGGTCAGAAAAGAGATTTGACGGACTCTGAAAAGTCAAAAATTGTGAGATGTCTTACAGAGGGATGCAGCAGTCTTGAAATTGCCAAACTTTTGAAGCGTGATCACTGAACAATCAAGTGTTTCGTGGCAAATAGCCAATAGGGTCGCAAGAAGCGTGTTGATAAAAAAAGGCGCAAAATAACTGCCCATGAATTGAGGAAAATCAAGCATGAAGCTGCCAAGATGCCATTTGCCACCAGTTTTGCCATATTTCAGAGCTGCAACGTTACTGGAGTATCAAAAAGCACAAGGTGTGCCATACTCAGGGACATGGCCAAGATAAGGAAGGCTGAAAAACGACCACCTTTGAACAAGAAACATAAGAAAAAACGTCAAGACTGGGCCAAGAAATATGTTAAGACTGATTTTTCTAAGGCTTTATGGACTGATGAAATGAGAGTGACTCTTGATGGGCCAGATGGATGGGTGTTGTGAATGGGTTTGAGATGAGTTCTGAGCAGAGGCTCCCTCTGGTGGTTACAAGCGGTACTAGTGAAGATTGTGAGGACTGGGAATCAGGTGTTACTGACTGGTCTTATATAAGGGAGTCATTTTCCCATCAGGGTTGCCGGTGATCAATTGTTCTGGTCTGAATCCTTCTTTCCAGTTTCCCTTGTAGCCTGCTGTGTCGTGTCTGCATCTCCTGCTATCAGATAAGACATTTTCTTCTTTTGTGTTTGTGCTATATTTTTGCATTTTGTCCTGCACTTCTGTGGGGGCCTTCAGGGTCCCCTCCGGGGGCTTTTGCCCTCTAAGTTTAGTTCAGCCACTGAGTTTTGTACTTTTGCTTTTTCCAGTTTTTTCAGTGGCTGCTGTTTTGATTTTGTTACACCAGAGAACTAATTTAGGTGGTAGAGGTCGTGTGATCTCAGGTGATTTTGAAATTAGTAGAGTTGGTGTTTTTCAGGGTTTTCTGAGATTGCAGTAAGTACCCTTCCTGTCCTTTTCTATTTAGATAGTTTGGGCCCCAGCGTTTGCTCATACTATTTTCTTTCTGTGTCAGTATTTCCTCTTGTCTAACCGCCATTACATGTTTGGGGGCTTTCTATTATCTTTGGGGTTCTGCTCCGGAGCAGATAGCTTTCCTATTTCTATCTTTAGGTGTAGTTAGTTTCTCAGGCTGTGACGAGGCGTCTAGGACAAACGTAGGAACGCTCCACGGCTGCCTCTAGTTGCGGTGGTTAGTCAGGGTACTGCAATCTCATAGATTCCAACTGCTCTGGTGTATTTCCTTTTTTACCTGCACTCCTCAGCTACCGTAACATAACAGTATCACCGGCCCAAAAAATTGAAAATTGTATGGTACTCACAGAAGGGAGTCAGAGTTGTCAGAGATATTTTTCTGTTTGTTGCATTTTTTTCCCTCTGTATCTCTGGGTGCTGGGGAGGATCTTTTTTCCCAATGGAGTTTGCACAGTTGTCTGGCCGTGTGGATCAGCTTGCCACTGAGGTTCAGAGTATTGCTGCATATCTTGCTAGGTTGCCTGTTGTGGAACCTAGGATCCCCATGCCAGATTTGTTTTTAGGGGATCGAGCTAAGTTTCAGAATTTCAAAAATAATTGTAAATTGTTTTTTGCCTTAAAATCTAAGTCCTCAGGAAACGCAGCGCAGCAGGTTCAAATTATCATCTCTCTCCTGCGCGGCGATCCTCAGGATTGGGCTTTTTCCCTGATACCTGGGGATCCTGTTTTGAGTGAAGTTGATGCATTTTTTCAGGCTTTGGGGTTATTGTACGATGAGCCTAATGTCACTGATCAAGCTGAAAAAGCCTTGTTGGCATTAAATCAGGGGCTTGATGACGCTGAGTTATACTGTCAGAGATTCCGTAGGTGGGCAGTCCTGACCAAATGGAATGACGACGCTTTGGCGGCCCTTTTCCGGAAGGGTCTGTCGGATAATGTAAAGGATGTTATGGTGGGATTCCCTGTCCCCTCTGGTCTCAATGATTCTATGTCATTAGCGATTCAAATTGACAGACGTTTGCGTGAGCGGAGAAGTATGCGTGGAGTGGTGTTGGCTTGTGAGCCAGCTTCTGAGCCCATGCAGTGTGATGGAGTGGTGTCTGGGGCACAGCGTCATGAGTTTCGAAAGCGCAATGGGTTATGTTTCTACTGTGGTGATGCCTCTCATGCTATTTCAGTCTGCCCTAAGCGGGGAAGACGTTTTGCACGCTCAGTTGTCTTGGGTAGTGTTCAGACTAAGTTTTTATTAACTGTCACTCTGATATGCTCTCTGTCCGCATTTTCTGCTCAGGCTTTCGTTGATTCTGGAGCAGCTATTAACCTGATGGATTATGATTTTGCTAAACGTTGTGGGTTTCCCTTGATACCCCTACAGAAGTCTATTCCCCTACTGGGGATCGATTCTACCCCTTTGGCTGAGAATAAACCCCAGTTTTCTACTCAGGTGATAATGAGGGTTGAACCTGATCACCAGGAGTGCTGCAAATTTTTGGTTCTATATAATCTGCATGACATTATCGTGCTGGGTTTCCCTTGGTTACAGTCTCATAATCCTGTTTTGGATTGGAAATCTGTGTCTGTAACCAGTTGGGGCTGCCAATGTGTTAATACCAACACTCCTGTTTTTTCTGCCTCCCCCCAGGCTCAGGATGTTCCTGACTTTTTGTTTGATTTTTCTGATGTGTTTAGCGAAAGTAAATCTGCATCCTTGCCTCCCCATAGGAGCTATGACTGCGCTATTGAATTAGTGCCAGGTAGTAAATTCCCTAAAGGTCGCCTTTTTAACTTGTCTGTACCTGAACATGACGCTATGCGGTCTTATATCAAGGAATCATTGGAGAAGGGTCATATCAGACCATCCTCTTCACCCTTAGGTGCCGGTTTTTTCTTTGTGGCCAAAAAAGATGGTTCATTAAGGCCGTGTATTGATTATCGTCTCTTGAACAATATTACTGTGAAATATCAATACCCGTTACCCTTGATTTCTGACCTGTTTTCCAGGGTGAAAAACGCTACTTGGTTTACCAAGCTTGACCTCAGGGGGGCGTATAACCTTATTCGCATTAAGCACGGGGATGAATGGAAGACGGCATTCAATACCCCTGAAGGGCATTTTGAGTACCTAGTGATGCCCTTTGGGCTCACTAATGCTCCTTCCGTCTTCCAGTCCTTCATGAATGACATTTTCAGGGATTTTGTGGACAAATTTCTGATTGTTTATTTGGATGATATCTTGATTTTTTCTAATGACTGGGACTCTCATGTGAAACATGTTCGAACTGTATTCCAGATTTTGAGAGAGAATGCTCTGTATGTGAAGGGATCAAAGTGTCTTTTTGGCGTACAGAAGATCTCATTTCTGGGATTCATTTTGTCCCCATCTGTTATTGAAATGGACCCGGTCAAGGTTCAGGCCATCTGTGATTGGGTCCAACCTACTTCATTAAAGGCTCTTCAGAGATTTTTGGGTTTTGCCAATTTTTATCGTAAATTTATTGGTAATTTCTCGGTTATTGTTAAACCATTAACTGATTTGACCAGAAAGGGTTCTGATGTGGTGAATTGGCCTCCTGAGGCAGTCTCTGCATTTCAGGAACTTAAGCAAGATTCACTTCTGCTCCTGTTCTACGGCAGCCTGATGTTTCTCTGCCATTTCAGGTGGAGGTTGATGCCTCTGAAATTGGGGCAGGTGCCGTTTTGTCCCAAAAAGATCCAGAGACCTCTAAAAGTAACCCTTGTGCCTTTTTCTCTCGAAAATTTTCTCCTACTGAACGTAATTATGACGTGGGTAATCGGGAGTTATTGGCCATGAAGTGGGCTTTTGAAGAGTGGAGACATTGGCTGGAGGGAGCCAAACATCAGGTGGTGGTCCTTACGGACCATAAGAATCTGGTCTATCTGGAATCTGCCAAGCGACTCAATCCTAGACAGGCCAGGTGGGCCTTGTTTTTCACACGTTTTAATTTTGTGGTTTCCTTTCTTCCTGGCACTAAGAATGTTAAGGCGGATGCCCTCTCGAGGAGTTTCCTTGCGGACTCTCCTGAGTTATCTGATCCTTCTGTTATTTTGAAAGAGGGTGTAGTTCTTTCCGCCATCTCGCCCAATTTGAGACTTGCTCTGGAGGGGTGTCAGGAGGATAGGCCCGAGCGCTCCCCTGTTGGAAAATTGTTTGTCCCGGACCAATGGAAAAAGAGTGTGATGTCTGAGATTCATTGTTCCGCATTGGCTGGGCATCCCGGAATTTTTGGTACCAGAGACTTGGTTAGTCGGTCCTTTTGGTGGCCTACCTTGTCTCGCGATGTCAGGGAATTTGTGCAGTCCTGCGGGACTTGCTCTCGCTCCAAGCCTTGCTCTCGCTCTAGTGGTTTGTTGATGCCATTGCCTGTGCCCAAGAGACTATGGACCCATATCTCTATGGATTTCATTTCCGATCTTCCTGTTTCTCAGAGAATGACCACCATCTGGGTAATTTGTGATAGGTTTTCCAAAATGATACATCTTGTGCCATTACCTAAGTTGCCTTCCTCCTCTGAATTGGTGCCGTTGTTCCTTCAGCACGTGGTTCGTTTACACGGCATTCCTGAGAACATTGTGTCTGACAGAGGAGTCCAGTTTGTTTCCAGATTTTGGAGGACTTTTTGTTCTAAACTGGGTGTTCAGTTGTCTTTCTCCTCGGCGTTTCATCCTCAGACCAATGGTCAAACTGAGAGAACAAACCAGACATTGGAGACTTATCTGAGATGCTTTGTGTCTGCTGATCAAGATGACTGGGTCTCTTTTTTGCCTTTGGCTGAGTTTGCTCTTAATAATAGGGCTAGCTCTGCCACTTTGATGTCTCCGTTTTTCTGTAATTCTGGGTTTCACCCTCGATTTTCTTCAGGACAGACGGAAGCTTCTGTCTGTCCAGGTGTTGACTCTGTTGTTGAGCGTATGCAACAGATTTGGGACCAGGTAGTGGAGAGGTTGTCCCTCTCTCAGGAGAAGGCCCAGCGGTTTGCTAACCGGCATAGGACTGATGGTCCTCGGTTTAAAGTGGGGGACTTGGTCTGGTTGTCCTCAAAGAATATTCCTATGAAAGTAGCATCTCCTAAATTTAAGCCTAGGTTCATTGGACCTTATAAGATCATGGAGATTATTAATCCTGTTTCTTTTCGTTTGCTTCTTCCAGGGACATTTAAGATCCATAACGTGTTCCACAAGTCCTTGTTGAAGAGGTTTGTTGAGCCAGTGGTTCCTGCTGCTGTGCCTCCTGACCCTGTTTTGGTTGAGGGCAATCTGGAGTATGTGGTTGAGAAAATATTGGATTCTCGTTTTTCTAGACGAAGACTCCAGTATTTGGTTAAATGGAGAGGTTATGGTCAGGAAGACAATTCTTGGGTGTTTGCTTCGGACATCCATGCTAGGAGACTTATCCGTGCGTATCATAGAACTCATCCTGACCGACCTGGTTGCTCAAATGAGGGTTCGGTGACCCCTCCTCAAGGGGGGGGTACTGTTGTGAATGGGTTTGAGATGAGTTCTGAGCAGAGGCTCCCTCTGGTGGTTACAAGCGGTACTAGTGAAGATTGTGAGGACTGGGAATCAGGTGTTACTGACTGGTCTTATATAAGGGAGTCATTTTCCCATCAGGGTTGCCGGTGATCAATTGTTCTGGTCTGAATCCTTCTTTCCAGTTTCCCTTGTAGCCTGCTGTGTCGTGTCTGCATCTCCTGCTATCAGATAAGACATTTTCTTCTTTTGTGTTTGTGCTATATTTTTGCATTTTGTCCTGCACTTCTGTGGGGGCCTTCAGGGTCCCCTCCGGGGGCTTTTGCCCTCTCAGTTTAGTTCAGCCACTGAGTTTTGTACTTTTGCTTTTTCCAGTTTTTTCAGTGGCTGCTGTTTTGATTTTGTTACACCAGAGAACTAATTTAGGTGGTAGAGGTCGTGTGATCTCAGGTGATTTTGAAATTAGTAGAGTTGGTGTTTTTCAGGGTTTTCTGAGATTGCAGTAAGTACCCTTCCTGTCCTTTTCTATTTAGATAGTTTGGGCCCCAGCGTTTGCTCATACTATTTTCTTTCTGTGTCAGTATTTCCTCTTGTCTAACCGCCATTACATGTTTGGGGGCTTTCTATTATCTTTGGGGTTCTGCTCCGGGCAGATAGCTTTCCTATTTCTATCTTTAGGTGTAGTTAGTTTCTCAGGCTGTGACGAGGCGTCTAGGACCAACGTAGGAACGCTCCACGGCTGCCTCTTGTTGCAGTGGTTAGTCAGGGTACTGCAATCTCATAGATTCCAACTGCTCTGGTGTATTTCCTTTTTTACCTGCACTCCTCAGCTACCGTAACATAACAGATGGGCCCGAGGCTGGATCAGTAAAGGGCAGAGAGCTCCACTCCGACTCAGACGTCAGCAAGGTGGAGGTGGGGTACTGGTATGGGCTGGTATTATCAAAGATGAAGTTGTGGGACTGTGAGGAACTAAGCCGACCGCCACATGGTAGCCCGGGTATCACAGCTTCTGATCCCACCGCTGCCACCAATTGTGAGGGACGACCCCTTTCCTCCCACGTCACCAATGGGACGTAACTCCACAGGTACAGCTCTCCGGCGCCCCCTTTGTCTCTCAGGTCAGTAAGGGAACTGTACCTAGAGCAAATGGCCGCCGGGGAGGGTGTCCTGTTACCCACTGGGTATTCTAAGATTCGTAATCAGAGTAAAAGCATCAGCCCAAGATTAATTTTATGGTTTAATCGCCTTAAGGGCGCACTAGATAATTACAGAAATATACAGTAAAGCTATACAACGTAATTACAATGGACTTGCAGTCAGAGAAAAAATACAACGATAATGTACAAGGCTTAAAGGTATAAGCTATAGATCAATATTACCGGGTTGTATGGTCATGGGGAGGCAGGGAGCTCTGCAATCCCCAGGTAACAGTCTTCAGTGTTGTGAATAGGCTGGAAATGAGTTCTGAGCAGAAGCTCCCTCTGGTGGTTACAAACGGTACTGGACTGTCCAGTGAGGATTGGGAATCAGGTGTTACTGACTGGTCTTATATAGGGGAGTCGCCTTCCCATCAGGGTTGCCGGTGATCAATTGTTCTGGTCTCAATCCTTGATTCCTGTTTCCTTGGTAGCCTGCTGTGTCGTGTCTGAATCTCCTGCTAACAGATAAGACATTTTCTTCTTTTTGTTTTTGTGCTTGATTTTTGCATTTTGTCCTGCACTTCTGTGGGGGCCTTCTGGGTCCCCTCTGGGGGCTTTTGCCTCTCAGTTCAGTTCAGCCACTGATGTTTGTACATTTGCTTTTTCCAGTTTTTTCAGTGGCTGCTGTTTTGTTTTTGGTTACACCAGAGAACTAATTTAGGTGGTAGAGGTCGTGTGATCTTAGGTGTTTTTGAAATTAGTAGAGTTGGTGCTTTTCAGGGTTTTTTGGGATTGCAGTAAGTGCCCTTCCTATCCTTTTCTATTTAGTAAGTTTGGGCCCCAACGTTTGCTCATACTATTTTCTGTCTGTGTCAGTATTTCTTCTTGTCTAACCGCCATTACATGTTTGGGGGCTTTCTATGTCCTTTGGGGATCTGTTCCGGGGCAGATAGCTTTCCTCTTTCTATCTTTAGGTGTAGTTGTTTTCTCAGGCTGTGACGAGGCATCTAGGACCAACGTAGGAACGCTCCACGGCTGCCTTTAGTTGTGGTGGTTAGTCAGGGTACTGCAATCTCATAGTTTCCAACTGCTCTGGTGTATTTTCTTTTTTTGCCTGCTCTCCTCAGCTACCAAATCATAACACTTCAGTTGCTGGACAGTCCCAAAGCATGTGCGGCTGCTCCCTTGGCAAGACAAATCCGTTTTCTTTTGGCCTTTCCTAGACCATCTTCTTGGCTTCTCTGTGTAAATTGGATTCAGAGCAGCCTGTTCCTGGCTACAGCTCTTAAACCTCCTAGGCCCTTCCCCTTTGCTTTGAAGCACGCATATTAACTGGCCTGCAATTCATATGGAGCAGGAAATACTGGCCTGAGTCCCGAGCCATTCAACATACCAATGACCATCCCATTCAGACACTGGCCTAAACCAATTAGCATATTAAAGCCCTTTTGATTCATAGTGGACATCAAAACCGGTCGTACTGGATATGCTAATAGGCACTGTGTAGTTAGCAGTCTGTGGCTCTGTGAACTGACAAAATGGAGGCTGGTACAGGCCCTATCTAAGATGGTGGCGGTCCCGACCTCACACCTCCCTGCTTTTGAGGGCGCTAGGGGGTATCACATTCCTGTGTTCCCCCGTGCGCCCTATCGCACCCTCTCTTTGGCTAGGGTGGCAGATCCAGAAGGATTTCTGACTCTCTGTCCTCTGAAAGGTTGCACATTGGTTGGGCATAAGCCTCCCGCTCATGATGGGCCTTCATCATGTTCACATGGAAGGCCTTCCTCCTTCCACGGGCGTGGTCCAGGGTGACCAGGTAGGTGACGGCGTTGAGCTGCTCGTGCACGAGGTATGGACCCTCCCAGGCCGCCTGAAGCTTGTTTTGGGGTACGGGGACCAGTACCCACACCTTTTGACCCACCTGGTAGGTCGCTCACAAGCATTCTGGTCGTACCATCGCTTCTGGTCAGCCTGAGCTTTGGCCATATTGTCATGCACCAGCCGCGTCAAGGCCATCATTCGGTCCCGGAAGCGCACGACATACTCAATGACCGACACTCCAGGGGTGGCTAAATCCCCTTCCCATGCTTCCTTCACCAGAGCAAGGGGCCCCCGTACACGTCGCCCGTACAGGAGCTCAAAGGGGGAGAACCCCGTTGAGGCCTGTGGGACCTCCCGGTAGGCAAACAGCAGGTGTGGGAGATACCGCTCCCAGTCTCTCCCGTGGGAGTCGACCAACATCTTCAGCATCTGCATTTAAGGTGCCATTGAAACCGCTCACACAAGCCATTGGTCTGTGGGTGATACGGGCTGGCCACCAGATGTTGCACCTGTACCTGCTTACAGAGAGACTCCATCAGCTGCGACATGAACTGGGTCCCTCGGTCGGTGAGCATTTCCTTGGGAAACCCCACTCTGGAGAAAATCTCCAGTAAGGCAGTGGCCACTTTGTCGGCCCGAATGGACGACAAAGCTACCGCCTCCGGGTACCGGGTGGCATAGTCCACTACCGTTAGTATGAAGCATTTCCCGGAGTGGCTGGGGGTGGACAGAGGTCCAATGAGATCCACAGCCACCCTCAAGAAAGGCTCTTCGATGATGGGCAGAGTTACCAGTGGGGCTTTGGGGCCGGCCCCGCCTTCCCCACCCTCTGACAGGTGTCACACGAACGACAGTAGGCTATCACCTTGATCCTCATTCCAGGCCAGTAGAAATGCTGAGCTAGCCTGGCCCTGGTTTTCGTGATCCCTAGGTGTCCGGCCATTGGAATCTCGTGTGCGATCCGCAACAATTCCGCCCTGAACGGATGGGGTACCACTAACTGTCGGTCCCTGGGCCACGCCTCCGGTGAACCCTGCTGGACCGTTACCCGGTTCAGCCAGTCCCTGGTCCCAGACCACTCGCTCGCGGTCGGACTCCAGGGGAGGCTGTGCCGCCTGTTCCTTGAGAGTCTTCAGGCTAGGGTCAGCTTCCAACGCTGCCTGAAATCCCTGACTTGATGTGGCAAGAATTGATAAAACTGCCATGTCCTCTGTCAGTTCCCCGGGATCTGTCTCCTGGCTACTGTCTGACTCGGCAGCCACTTGGTCGGAGAGGGGGAAACCGTCAGACCTCCGCGAGGCTCCTTGGGCTTCAGCGCTCCCACTCCTGGTAACAGCGGCCACGACCGCTGAGACCACGGGTAGCGCATGCTTTCCCTCGTCCCCTGACCAAGTCGCCGGGTCAGGCAGACTTCCCTGACTTCCTGACATCCCGGATGTGGGGAACTCCTGCCCTGGGGTCTTACCTGGTGGCTCCTCTCCCGGGACGCCCCCTCCCCCCATGGCCTGTTCCTCTTCCTGCAGGGGCCCTAGACTCAGCAAGCTGGGTTCACTTAGGGGCCCTACACTGCCCATAGCAGCCCCTCCCCCCACCTCTGAGCTCTCCCGTGCAGCCTCCTCACCTGTCCTCACTGTGAGCCCTGTGTGTGTAGTGTCAGTGCATGGCTTACCATCAGGTTTCACTCCCTCCTCCACTGTTGGAGGCACATTCAATACATTAACATTAGCATTCACAGTAGAGTCATGACATTCTTGGGGAGCCGAACTTGGGGGTTCAGTGGCCACATACTGGGACACTAGCCGCCCCAAATCGGTCGCAAGCAACACATTTGCAGGAATATTTGGCGTTACTCCCACCTCCCGCATCCCCCTCCCGGCACCCCAATCCAAATACACCTTGGCAGCGGGCAGCGCCGGTTCAACTCCTCCAATTCCGGAGACGGAAAGGGTTTTCCCAGGTACCAAGTCTTGAGGGGACACCACCTCAGGACGTACCAGGGTTCGTTCAGCGCCTGTGTCCCGCAGTCCCATGACTGCTGAGCGGTCGGTGGTGATGGGTTGGTAATTGTCTAGGGACCTCCCACCACCCCCTCCCACACACAAAACAGTGGTCGGTTTCTGGGACAGGGATGGGGCCTTCTGGCGCTGGGGACACGCAGCCTTAAAGTGTCCTGGCTGATTGCAATTATGACAACGTCTGGGTTCTGTTCCTGGCCTGGAGAGGGCAGCTGGGGGGTACACCCCTTGCACTCTGGGGGCTGGATATGGGGCTGGGGCAGGATTGGGCTTACCCCCTCTCCAGGTGCTGCTGGCAGGCTTCTTTGGCTCCGGCGCCCTGTTGTTGGCATACTCGTCTGCTAGGGCGGCTGTAGCAGAAGCCCCCTTTGGTTTCCGGTCACGGAGGAACTGCTGGAGGTCCTCTGGGCAGTTCCACAAGAACTGCTCCGTGATGAACAGTTCCTGGACCTCCTGGCAGGTAGTGAGCTCTAGACCCGAGGTCCAGTGCTCCGCAGCTCTCAGCAGGGCCCGCATGTGGTCGGTCCAGGTGTCCTTTGAACCCCGCTGCAGGCTCCTGAACTTCCTGCCGTACGACTCCGGGGTGAGGTTGTAGTGCTGGATCAGGGCCCGCTTGATGCTGTTGTAGTCCTGCTCCTCCCTGGCAGGTAAGTCCCCCAAAACTTCCAGGGACTTACCCCTCAAACGGGGGGTCAGGTACCTTGCCCACTGATTCGGGGCCAGATTATGTTGGAGGCAGGTCCTCTCAAAAGCCAGCAAAAAGGAATTCAGGTCTCCATCCTTTTCAAGCAAGGGAAAGTCCTCCGCCCGGACCTTGGAAGCCCTTGTCTCCGGTGGGCCTGGTGCGTCCAGCGGGGGCCCGTGCTGAGCCATCTCCAGTCGGTGCCGGCGCTCCGCAGCTTCACGGCGTTCTGTATGCTCACGCTCCGCTGCTCTCTCTGCCGCTGCTTGCTCCCGCTCTGCTGCTTTCTCTGCGGCTGCTTGCTCCCGCTCCGCAGCTTCACGGCGTTCTGTATTCTCACGCTCTGCTGCTGCTTGCTCACGCTCTGCTGCTTTCTCTGCCCCACCAGGAGTCTGTATAGGCGGCGTCATTACCAGCCTCGAGCTGTGCCATAGCCGCTTGGAAGAGGGCCTCCGATCTGTACACACTGGGATGGGCAGGGGGTGGACAGTCCACTGCGGGACTGAGCACGGGGATCTGGCTCCTTGGGGAGCCCTGGCTGAGCTCCCCCTCATCGGTGTCGAACTCCTCATAGACCATAGCATTGGCCTCCCCCTTTGCCCTACTCCTGGTGCCTTCTGCCATTTTGGGTACATATCAAAAAACTGACCGGCACATCCAAACTTAGATTCAGTGTGAACAGGTGCTAAACCTAGAGTCACCAACTCATATACATACAAGAAGAAAAGGTAGCACACTGTAGCGCTATAGCTTGCAAACACGAAATATGAAAAATATGAAAAATGAATTACATCATTACCTTAGAAATATGAAAAATTGAGAAGTCTTAGCGCATAAGATGGCCAAATTATGTGAGCCTGATAGCCACGTCAAGGCTCTTCTCGTATATCAGGTCCCTAACTAATGCCTATCCTCGCTTTAGAAAAGTCTGTCTGCATGGGAACCTATGAATCCTCTTTTCAGACTAAAATCTACATCTCTGTGGAGGGGTGATGAACCTGTTGTAATTAAAAGGCCTGTGACCACCAGGTGGAGTGCTCAGGCAGAAGGTAAATGAATACATATCAAAAAACTGACCGGCACATCCAAACTTAGATTCAGTGTGAACAGGTGCTAAACCTAGAGTCACCAACTCATATACATACAAGAAGAAAAGGTAGCACACTGTAGCGCTATAGCTTGCAAACACGAAATATGAAAAATATGAAAAATGAATTACATCATTACCTTAGAAATATGAAAAATTGAGAAGTCTTAGTGCATAAGATGGCCAAATTATGTGAGCCTGATAGCCACGTCAAGGCTCTTCTCGTATATCAGGTCCCTAACTAATGCCTATCCTCGCTTTAGAAAAGTCTGTCTGCATGGGAACCTATGAATCCTCTTTTCAGACTAAAATCTACATCTCTGTGGAGGGGTGATGAACCTGCTGTAATTAAAAGGCCTGTGACCACCAGGTGGAGTGCTCAGGCAGAAGGTAAATGGATACATATCAAAAAACTGACCGGCACATCCAAACTTAGATTCAGTGTGAACAGGTGCTAAACCTAGAGTCACCAACTCATATATATACAAGAAGAAAAGGTAGCACACTGTAGCGCTATAGCTTGCAAACACGAAATATGAAAAATATGAAAAATGAATTACATCATTACCTTAGAAATATGAAAAATTGAGAAGTCTTAGCGCATAAGATGGCCAAATTATGTGAGCCTGATAGCCACGTCAAGGCTCTTCTCGTATATCAGGTCCCTAACTAATGCCTATCCTCGCTTTAGAAAAGTCTGTCTGCATGGGAACCTATGAATCCTCTTTTCAGACTAAAATCTACATCTCTGTGGAGGGGTGATGAACCTGCTGTAATTAAAAGGCCTGTGACCACCAGGTGGAGTGCTCAGGCAGAAGGTAAATGAATACATATCAAAAAACTGACCGGCACATCCAAACTTAGATTCAGTGTGAACAGGTGCTAACCTAGAGTCACCAACTCATATACATACAAGAAGAAAAGGTAGCTCACTGTAGCGCTATAGCTTGCAAACACGAAATATGAAAAATATGAAAAATGAATTACATCATTACCTTAGAAATATGAAAAATTGAGAAGTCTTAGCGCATAAGATGGCCAAATTATGTGAACCTGATAGCCACGTCAAGGCTCTTCTCGTATATCAGGTCCCTAACTAATGCCTATCCTCGCTTAGAAAAGTCTGTCTGCATGGGAACCTATGAATCCTCTTTTCAGACTAAAATCTACATCTCTGTGGAGGGGTGATGAACCTGCTGTAATTAAAAGGCCTGTGACCACCAGGTGGAGTGCTCAGGCAGAAGGTAAATGAATACATATCAAAAAACTGACCGGCACATCCAAACTTAGATTCAGTGTGAACAGGTGCTAAACCTAGAGTCACCAACTCATATACATACAAGAAGAAAAGGTAGCACACTGTAGCGCTATAGCTTGCAAACACGAAATATGAAAAATATGAAAAATGAATTACATCATTACCTTAGAAATATGAAAAATTGAGAAGTCTTAGCGCATAAGATGG
>JARQOD010007713.1:0-38290 GCA_033576555.1 Oophaga sylvatica
TTTTCATGACTGTGAAAATTGTACATTCACACTGAAGGCATCAAAACTATAAATTAACACATGTGGAATTATATACTTAACAAAAAAGTGTGTAACAACTGAAATTATGTCTTTATATTCTAGGTTCTTCAAAGTAGCCACCTTTTGCTTTGATTACTGCTTTGCACACTCTTGGCATTCTCTTGATGAGCTTCAAGAGGTAGTCACCGGAAATGTTTTCACTTCACAGGTGTGCCCTGTCAGGTTTAATAAGTGGGATTTCTGGCCTTATAAATGGGGTTGGGACCATCAGTTGTGTTGTGCAGAAGTCTGGTGGATACACAGCTGATAGTCCTACTGAATAGACTGTTAGAATGTGTATTATGGCAAGAAAAAAGCAGCTAAGTAAAGAAAAACGAGTGGCCATCATTACTTTAAGAAATGAAGGTCAGTCAGTCCGAAAAATTGGGAAAACTTTGAAAGTGTCCCCAAGTTCAGTTGCAAAAACCATCAAGCGCTACAAAGAAACTGGCTCACATGAGGACCGCCCCAGGAAAGGAAGACCAAGAGTCACCTCTGCTTCTGAGGATAAGTTTATCCGAGTCACCAGCCTCAGAAATTGCAGGATTACAGCAGCTCAGATTAGAGACCAGGTCAATGCCACACAGAGTTCTAGCAGCAGACACATCTCTACAACAACTGTTAAGAGGAGACTTTGTGCAGCAGGCCTTAATGGTAAAATAGCTGCTAGGAAACCACTGCTAAGGACAGGCACCAAGCAGAAGAGACTTGTTTGGGCGAAAGAACACAAGGAATGGACATTAGACCAGTGGAAATCTGTGCTTTGGTCTGATGAGTCCAAACTTGAGATCTTTGGCTCCAACCACCATGTCTTTGTGCGACGCAGAAAAGGTGAACGGATGGACTCTACATGCCTGGTTCCCACCGTGAAGCATGGAGGAGGAAGTGTGTCGGTGTGGGGGTGCTTTGCTGGTGACACTGTTGGGGATTTATTCAAAACTGAAGGCATACTGAACCAGCAGGCTACAACAGCATATTGCAGCGGCATGCTATTGCATCCGGTTTGCGTTTAGTTGGACTATCATTTATTTTTCAACAGGACAATGACCCCAAACACACCTCCAGGCTGTCATGAAAATACAGAAAAATCTTTGAATGAGAAGGTGTGTCCAAACTTTTGGTCTGTACTGTATATCGCCTACAAAATGCACAACAGCAAGACAAGCCTCAAAACTTCTGGAACAAGGTAATTTGGAGTGATGAGACCAAAATTGAATTTTTTGCCCACAACCAACATTTCATTTGGAGAGAGACCATCAAGGCCTATGATGAAAGGAACACCATTTCTACTGTAAAGTATGGAGGTGAATAGCTGATTTTTTGGGGATGTATGAGCTACAAAGGCACAGGAAACTTGGTCAAATTTGAAGGAAAGATGAATGCAGAACGTTATCAGCAAATATATTAGAAAATTGTCACGGACGGGGACGGAACGCGGCTACCTTGGGACGCCATGAGGACGTGGGGCGTGCGTCCCAGCTGTTAATAAAATATGGACCCACTGGACCACAGAGGGGGACCCGGCCTACCCGGACAAGGGAAGGGCAGCGACCGGGGTCTGTGGCAGCTGAGCATGTGGGCAAGGTGGCGACATGCAGGACTAGATGACACCGCACAACTTCAGGTATAAAAGGACAAAGTTTACTAAGACAAAGTCACATACAGAACACAAGACATAACAATGCCAGGCTCCCGATTCCGCACATCAAGGAAGGGCACACATCCCAGGTTAGCAGACGATGGCAGGAGGTCATCACGGGTTGATGCAGTCCAGGGTCATCTGGCACGGGCATACCAGGAGAACCTCTCTCTCAGGCCTCAGGCATAGCGCAGGCACAGCAGGAGAACATCAGACACCGACCTCAGTAAGACGATGGCAGAAGGTCAACACGGGTTGATGCAGTCCAGGGTCATCTGGCATGGGCATGTCAGGAGAACCTCTCTCTCAGGCATCAGGCATAGCGCAGGCACAGCAGGAGAACATCAGACACCGACCTCGGTCAGACGTCATCACAGGGCGGACCCCAGGGAACCGACAGGACATCGGGACACAGGCAAGACATGGACAGCACAGGTCCAGGAAAGTCAGCATGGCAGCTCAGGACATCGGCTGGTCAGATACAGGACAAACAGGCAGAGCCGTCACCAGGAAACAAGACTGAAGACTTCCAGAACACGAAGGAGGAGCCTGTCCAGAAACACGAATGGGACCAACTCTAGAACACAGGCTGGACCACCAGGACCATGGACTGGACATCTAGGACAAATGCAGGACATCTGGACAACAGACACGGCTCTAGGCAGAGAACATCAGGACCCAGGCAGGACATCAGCAGAACATTGGGCAGCGGTCGTCAGGCTCCGGACACCAGGCTCCGAACACCAGGAAGCGGTTGTCAGGCTCCAGGCAGCGGTCGTCAGGCTCCAGGCACCAGGCAGCGGTCGCCAGATTCCGGACACGACCTAGAAAGGAACTCAAGTGGTATGATGCAAGCACCGCAGGATTGGACCAGAGCTGGATGGAGGTAGCCCCGACGGAGCTGTGCACAGCGTAATAGATGCTCAGCAGAAACACCAGATGCCATCTTCAAAAGACGAACACAGGTTTATTCACAGGACACAGGTTACCGAAAATTCACAGTCACTGGGTACGTGGTTCCAGACACAAAAGGAATCCGGGAACACCACACAGCAGTAATCAGGGCAAGGGCTTTGGTACTAACACAGAGACAGGACAGGTCCAGGGACAAAGACATTAGCTTTCTCAGAACTGATAGCAGGCAGAACAGGAGCTGTAGACAAGGCAGGCCAGGAGCAACATGGAGGACCAAACACACATGGCTAGGTTCAGGAACCTAATGAGAAGCTATGGCCACCCCCAACTGGGAAGAGGAAGTTTAAATAGGAGGTGCCCCTCAGCAATAGGCTGGGGACAGCAATTCAAGCACACACACTACCCTCAATAAAAGCAGGGAAGGTGTGGCCGCATGCACCCTAAGCACAGACAGAAACCAGTACAACATAGCCAGCACAGGAACTGAGGCTTAAGGCATCTTACAGGGGCTGCAAGCCTGGACACACGTGGAAAGTCATGCACCAACTGCAGAGGATCACGCAACCTGAGGATAGCTTCCACAGCGGCAGCCAGGGACAGCACAAGCGGATGGTGATGCAGCGGAGCTAAGACTCTACAAAACATGTATGGCTACGCAGCAGAGCAGTGAAATGAGCAGCATCCATACAAGTAACAGACAACAGTATCTCAGCTGATTAGAGGTAAAGGAGTAAAAGGTAATAGCACAGACATGCAGAGTAAGGCCTCTTTCACACATCTGTCTTTTGCCGTCAGGCACAATCTGTCCAAAAACGGAAAGGACGGATCTGGCGCTGATTTTTGAAAAGCTGATGCAATGGATCAGTTTTTTTCGCCGGATCCATCATGAAGCTTTCAACCCGGAAATGATAAAATTTTCTACCTGGAAAATGTATGTTGCATGTAGAGAGAGAAGAGAGAGGAGAGAGAGAGAGACACCTTGGTTTCCAGAATCCGGATCAGTCTTTTGGCCGGATTGCACAAAAGACTGATCCGGCACCATAGATTTCTATTGTTTCCGTCCGCCTGATGCGCCGCTTCAGGCGCTATCAGGCGTGTCCGGCAGAAAAAAAAAGCGTTGTAGTGTCAGTTTCGTCCAGCCAAAAAACGGACGCAATGCAATGACATGAGGAGCGATCCGGCGCTAATGAAAGTCAATGACAAAAAAACGCATCCGGCGGTTTAAAAAAAACGGATCCGTTTTTTTAAAAAAGCGCCAGATCGCGCCTGACGGCCAAAAATGGATGTGTGAAAGAGGCTTAACGCTGGGGAAACAAGGACAAACACACCGGTGTTACACAAATAATGGAGGCAAATTGGAATCATCAGCCCGGAAGCTGCGCATGGCACGTACTTGGACGTTCCAACATGACAACGATCCAAACACAAGGCCAAGTCGACTTGTCATTGGGTACAGCAGAGCAAAGTGAAGGTTCTGGAGTGGCCATCTCAGTCTCCTGACCTCAATATCATTGAGCCACTCTGGGGAGATCTCAAGCGCGCAGTTCATGCTAGACAGCCCAGGAATTTACAGGAACTGGAGGCTTTTTGCCATCTAAGAAAATAAAGAACCTCAACAACTACCACAAAAGACTTCAAGCTGTCATTGATGTGAGAGGGGGCAATACATGGTATTAAGAAATCGGGTATGTAAACTTTTGATCAAGGTCAATTGGATGTTTTGGGTTATCATTCATATTCTCTGAAAGAAAGGCCAAGAAAGCAAAAATTCTGCCGGGGTATGTAAACATTTGAGCACAACTGTATATATTGCTTCCTCTCCACTGGGCAGGTGCCTGAGCAACCTTCCTGTTTTGCAGTCAAAGTTGTTTAAGGTTGCATACCTGTTCCTGCTGCAATCTGATGCAGATCCTGCCATCTAGGCTGAAACAGAAGAATCTTCGTCATGATGATGTCAAAGTGTGTTATTACCAAACAGCAGTAACACTTTAACACAATTTTTCACAGTTGGATGGACCAATGGTGTACCGTAACAATGAAATGGCCTCTTTGAAGAACTGAATCAAGAGTATTTTGTTGCAGATTGGAAATTGTTTAGTCACTCATTCCAGAGAAGTTTGAAAGCAGTGCTGCTTCACAATGGAAATATGAAACAATCAATCCCTATAGCTCACTTATGTCATCTAAAGGAACGTTATAAAAATCTGTCAGTTGTTTTGGATGCTATAGAATATAAGCATCATCATTGGAATATCTGTGGAGATTGGAAAGTGATTGGTCTGCTAATGGGGATGCAAGGAGGTTTCACAAAATATTGTTGCTTCTTGTGTTTATGGGACAATAGAAATACAGTAGAGCATTATGTTTGTCGTGATTGGTGACAGAGAAACATCTATGCTCCAGGTACAGACAATGTTCAGCATAATCCTTTAGTTGCTCCAACAAAAAGCTTTCTTCCTCCACTACGTATAAAGTTGGGATTGATTAACCCCTCTCTGCCATCAGACGTACTATTCCGTCCATGTGACCCTGGACCTAATTCCCATGGACGGAATAGTACGTCATAGGCGATCAGCTGCGCTCCCGGGGGGAGCGTAGCTGATCGCCGCCGGGTGTCAGCTGTATATCACAGCTGACACCCAGCACTATGTGTCAGGAGCGGTCACGGACCGCTCCCGGCACATTAACCCCTAGCACACCGCGATCAAACATGATCACGGTGTGCCCGGGGCACAGGGGAGGATCGCGCAGGCAGGGGGCTCCCTGCGCGCCCCCCTGAGACCCTCAGAGCAGCGCGATGTGTCGCGCTGTTCTGAGGTCCGTCCTCCCTCCAGGTCCCCGGATCCAAGATGGCGCCGGGGTCCTGCAGGGAGGCGGCTTCTCCAGTGCCTGCTGAGAGCAGGCGCAGAGGAAGCCTGCAGCGATGCCAGAGCGATCGCTGGTGTGACAGAGTGCTGTGCACACTGTCACACCAGCGATCTGCTAAAATACTGTGATGTCCCACCCTGGGACAAAGTAAAAAAGTAAAAAAAATAAAAATAAAAAGTGGTAAAAAAAAATCATCAAAAAAAAACAATATTCCCCAATAAATTCATTTCTTCCTGTAAATAAAAAAAACAAAACAATAAAAGTACACATATTTGGTATCGCCGCGTCCGTAACGACCCCCCCTATAAAACTGTCCCACTAGTTAACCCCTTTAGTGAACCCCTTAAAAAAAAAAAAACTAAGCAAAAAATCAATGCTTTATCATCATACCGCCGAACAAAAAGTGGAATAACGCGATCAAAAAGACAGATATAAATAAACATGGTACCGCTGAAAACGTCATCTTGTCCCGCAAAAAACGAGCCGTCATACAGCATCATCAGCGAAAAAATAAAAAAGTTATAGCTCGCAGAATGAAGCGATGCAAAAATAATGATTTTTTATATAAAATTGTTTTTATTCTATAAAAGCGCCAAAACATAAAAAAATGATATAAATGAGGTATCGCCATAATCGTACTGACCCGAAGAATAAAACTGCTTTATCAATTTTACCACACACGGAACGGTATAAACGCCTCCCCAAAAGAAATTCATGAATTGCTGATTTTTGTTCATTCTAACCTCCCAAAAATCGAAATAAAAAGCGATCAAAAAATGTCACGTGCTCAAAAATGGTACCAATAAAAACGTCACCTCGTCCCGCAAAAAATAAGACCTCACATGACTCTGTGGGCCAAAATATGCAAAAATTATAGCTCTCAAAATGTGGTGATGCAAAAAACTACTTTTTGCAATAAAAAGCGTCTTTTAGCGTGACAGCTGCCAATCACAAAAACCCGCTATAAATAGTAAATCCCCCTTTATCACCCCTTAGTTAGGGAAAAATAATAAAATTAAAAAAATGTATTTATTTCTATTTTCCCATTAGGGTTAGTGTTGCGGCTAAAGTTAGGGTTAGGATTGGCGCTAAAGTTAGTATTAGGGTTATGGTTGGGATTAGGGTTAGGGGTGTGTTAGGGTTAGGTTTGTGGTTAGGGTTGGGACTAGGGTTAGGGGTATGTTGGGGTTAGGGTTGGAGTTAGAATTGGGGGGTTTCTGCTGTTTAGGCACATCAGGGGCTCTCCAAATGTGACATGGCGTCTGATCTCAATTCCCGCCAATTCTGCGTTGAAAAAGTCAAACGGTGCTCCTTCACTTCTGAGCTCTGCCATGCGCCCAAACAGTAGTTTACCCCCGCATATGGGTATCAGCGTACTCTGTACCCCAAGAGTTATTGTGCAATTTGTCCTATTTCTTCTGTTACCCTTGGGAAAATAAAAAACTGGGGCGACAATCATTTTTGTAAAAAAAAAAAAATGATTTTTTTGTTTTTACGGCTGTATGTTATAAATTTTCTGTGAAGCACTTGGGGCTTCATAGCGCTCACCACACTTCTAGATAAGTTCCTTGTGTGGTCTATTTTCCAAAATGGGGTCACTTGTGGGGGGTTTCCACTGTTTAGGCGCATCAGGGGCTCTCCAAATGCGACATGACGCCCCCAGACCATTCCATCAAAGTCTGCAATCCAAAACGTCACTACTTCCCTTCCGAGCCCAGACGTGCACCCATACAGTCGTTTTTCTCACACATGTTGGGTATCAGCGTACTCAGACAAATTGGACAACAACTTTTGGGGTCCAATTTCTCCTGTTACCCTTGTGAAAATAAAATATTGGGGCGAAAAAATCATTTTTGTAAAAAAAAAAAGGATTTTTTATTTTTACAGCTGTACGTTATAAACTTCTGTGAAGCACTTAGGGGTTCAAAGTGCTCAACATACTTCTAGATAAGTTCCTTGTGGGGTCTATTTTCCAAAATGGGGTCACTTGTGGGGGGTTTCCACTGTTTAGGCGCATCAGGGCTCTCCAAATGCGACATGACGCCCCCAGACCATTCCATCAAAGTCTGCAATCCAAAACGTCACTACTTCCCTTCCGAGCCCAGACGTGCACCCATACAGTCGTTTTCTCACACATGCTGGGTATCAGCGTACTCAGGACAAATTGGACAACAACTTTTGGGGTCCAATTTCTCCTGTTACCCTTGTGAAAATAAAATATTGGGGGCGAAAAAATCATTTTTGTAAAAAAAAAAAAAAGGATTTTTTATTTTTACGGCTGTACGTTATAAACTTCTGGGAAGCACTTCGGGGTTCAAAGTGCTCACCACACATCTAGATAAGTTCCTTGTGGGGTCTATTTTCCAAAATGGGGTCACTTGTGGGGGGTTTCCACTGATTAGGCACATCAGGGCTCTCCAAATGCGACATGACGCCCCCAGACCATTCCATCAAAGTCTGCAATCCAAAACGTCACTACTTCCCTTCCGAGCCCCGACGTGCGCCCATACAGTAGTTTACTCCCACATATTGGGTATTAGCGTACTCAGGACAAATTGGACAACAACTTTTGGGGTCCAATTTCTCCTGTTACCCTTGTGAAAATAAAATATTGGGGGCGAAAAAATCATTTTTGTAAAAAAAAAAAAAGATTTTTATTTTACGGCTGTACGTTATAAACTTCTGTGAAGCACTTTGGGGTTCAAAGTGCTCACCACACATCTAGATAAGTTCCTTGAGGGGTCTAGTTTCCAAAATGGTGTCATTTGTGGGGGGTTTCCACTGTTTAGGCAGATCAGGAGCTCTCCAAACACGACATGGCATCCAGCCAATTCTGCGTTGAAAAAGTCAAACGGCGCTCCTTCCCTTCCAAACTCTGCCATGCACCCAAACAGTGGTTTACCCCCACATATGGGGTATCAGCGTACTCAGGACAAATTGCACAATAACTTTTGGAGTCTTGTTACCCTTGGGAAAATAAAAATTGGGGTGAAAAGATCAATTTTGTGGAAAAAATATGATTTTTTAATTTTACGGCTCTACGTTATAAACTTGTGTGAAGCACTTGGGGGTTCAAATTGCTCACCAAAGATCTAGATAAGTTCCTTAGGGGGTCTAGTTTCCCAAATGGGGTCACTTGTGGGGGGTTTCCACTGTTTAGGCACATCAGGGACTCTCCAAATGCAACATGGCGTCCAATCTCAATTCCAGCCAATTTTGGTTGGAAACAGTCAAATGGTGCTACTTCCATTCCGAGCTCTGCCATGCGCCCAAACAGTGGTTCCCCCCCACATATGGGGTATCAACGTACTCAGGACAAATTGGACAACAACTTTTGAGGTCCAATTTCTCCTGTTACCTATGGGAAAATAAAAAATTAGTGACTAAGAGATAATTTTTGTGGGAAAAAAATAGGATTTTTTATTTTCATGCCCGGGCATTATAAACTTGTGTGAAGCACTTGGGGTTCAAAGTGCTCACCAAAGATCTAGATAAGTTCCTTAGGGGGTCTAGCTTCCAAAATGGGGTCACTTGTGGGGGGTTTCCACTGTTTAGGCTCATCTGGGCACTACAAACGGAACATGACCCCCATCAATGTTTGCTTTCCAAAACGTTACTGCTTCCTTTCCAAGCCCTGCCGTGCGCCCAAACAGTTTCCCCCCCCCACATATGGGGTATCAGCGTACTCAGGACAAATTGGACAACAACTTTTGGGGTCCAATTTCCTTGGGAAAAATCAAAAATTTGGGACTAAAAAATCATTTTTGTGGAAAATTGTTTTTTTTTTTTCACACCCAGGCATTATAAACTTTTGTGAAACACTTTGGGGCTCAAAGTGCTCACAACAGATCTAGATAAGTTCCTTAGGGGGTCTAGTTTCCAAAATGGTGTCACTTGTGGGGGGTTTCCACTGTTTAGGCGCATCAGTGGCTCTCCAAACACGACATGGCGTCCAATCTCAACTCCCGCCAATTTTAGTTTGAAAAAGTCAAACGGCGCTCCTTCCCTTACGAGCTCTGCCGTGTGCCCAAACAGTGGTTTTCCCCCACATATAGGGTATTGGCGTACTCAGGAGAAATTGCACAACAACTTTATCTGCCCATTTTCTCCTTTTACCCTTGTCAAAATAAAAAAAAAGTTTGTAAAAGATCATTTTTGTGGCTAAAAAGTTAAATATTAATTTTTTCCTTCCACGTTGCTTCAGCTCCTGTGAAGCACCTGAAGGGTTAATAAACTTCTTGAATGTGGTTTTGAGTACCTTGAGGGGTGCAGTTTTTAGAATGGTGTCACTTTTTGGTATTTCTGCTATATAAACCCATCAAAGTGACTTCAAATGTGAGGTGGCCCCTAAAAAAATGGCTTTGTAAATTTTGTTGTAAAAATGAGAAATCACTGGTCAACTTTTAACCCTTATAACTTCCGAACAAAAAAAAATTTTGGTTCCAAAATTGTGCTGATGTAAAGTAGACATGTGGGAAATGTTATTTCTTAACTATTTTGTGTGACATATTTTCTGTTTTAAGGGAAAAAAAATTCAAAGTTTGAAAATTGCAAAATTTTCAAAATTTTCGCCATATTTGTGTTTTTTTCAAAAATAAACGCAAGTTATATCGAAGAAATTATACTTCTAACGTGAAGTACAATATGTCACGAGAAAACAATCTCAGAATCGCGAAGATCCGTTGAAGCGTTCCAGAGTTATAACCTCATAAAGAGACAGTGGTCAGAATTGTAAAAATTGGCCCGGTCATTAACGTGCAAACCACCCTTGGGGGTGAAGGGGTTAAAAACTTTGTGAAAGCCATGGCAAAGACAAATTCACAAGGGTTCCAGTACATTTCACAGAAATTCTCCAGCATTTCACCACCAAAACTGAAGGAAGGGGTATTTGTTGGTCCTCAGATCAGAGATCTTATGAGACATGATGTATTTGAAGGAACTCTAAATGATAAGGAATTGAGATCTTGGAAAAGCTTCAAGTGATCTGTGAAAACTTCTTAGGAAAACAGAAATCTACAGAATATGTTGAAGGTGTTGAGGAACTTCTAAATGCATACCAGGGTCTTGTACGTCGTATGTCTCTGAAAATGCACTTTTTGCATTCACATTTATATTTCTTCCCTCAAAATCTTGGGGATGTAAGCCAGGGGTTGACAAAGTTGTTCAGAATCTAGGAGCCAGCCAAAAAATTTAGGAGCCAGAATTCTTTTTTCATTTCATCATCATCGCCTCCCCATCATCATCATGGCCTCCCCATCATCATCAATGCCTGCCCATCATCATCATTGTCTCCTCTATCATATCATCGCCTCCCCATCATCATCATCGCCTCCCCATCATCATCAATGCCTGCCCATCAATATCAATGCCTGCCCATCATCATCATCGCCTCCCCATCATCATCATCGCCTCCCCATCATCATCAATTCCTCCCATCATCATCAATGCCTCCCCATCATCATCAATGCCTCCCCATCATCATCAATGCCTCCAAATTATCATCAATGCCTCCCCATTATCATCAATGCCTCCCCATTATCATCAATGCCTCCCCATCATCATCAATGCCTCCCCATCATCATCAATGCCTCCCATTATCATCAATGCCTCCCCATTATCATCAATGCCTCCCCATTATCATCAATGCCTCCCCATTATCATCAATGCCTCCCCATTATCATCAATGCCTCCCCATTATCATCACTGCCTTCCCATCATCATCAATGCCTCCCCATTATCATCAATGCCTCCCCATTATCATCAATGCCTCCCCATCATCACTGCCCTCCCCCCACCACCATCACACATGCACTCTCTCTCACACCACACACACACACACACACACACACACACTGATGCACACAGACACACAGACACACCTGATGCACACAGACACACACATCACATCACATCTCACCTGTCTGGCGTCCGCGCTCTCTGGCGCTGCTGTGAGAGGAAGCGCTGGAGCCCGGAGCTGCGGCAGCGGAGGTAAGGGAGAGGTAAGAATTGTGCCCGCTGCTGCCGGGGCCCTGAGCAGGCGGGGGCGGGTGGCGGCGCTGACACCGCTCTCCTCCGCTAACGGGCGCCGGGGTGCCCGACGGCGAGTGGGCCCCGACAAACCCGGGTGCCAGGCATGATTTTCTAGGCGCCACTGGCGACCTGGCGCCCGGATTTGTCGAACCCTGATGTAAGCGATGAACAAGGCGAGCAGTTTTACCAGGACATTAACCCCTTCCTGACCTGTGACACAGCGTATGTGTCATGAAAGGATCGCGTTCCTGCGGGTCGGGTGACTGGGGTCACTGAAAGGTCACCCGACCCGCAGGCACAAGACCCTTTGTGCTTCACCACAGGGGGGTTGGCTTAACCCCCACGTGGCTACGATCGCTCTGATTGGCTGTTAAAAGTGAAACAGCCAATCAGAGCAATCTGTAATATTTCACCAATGAAATTTGGTGAAATATTACAATCCAGCCATGGCCGATGCTGCAATAGCATCGGCCATGGCTGGAGACGGAGATCTGACCCCTCCCACACCGAGTCACGGCGGCGACCGGCCGCCGCCACCGATAGATGGCGGCGATCGGTCACCACCGTCACTAAATGCTCCCCTCCTCCTTGCCTCCGCTGCCCCCACCTTCCGATCCCCCCCATACCTTCCGACCCCCCTTACTCACCTCTCCCGGTCCTCCGATGTCCCTGGATCCGTCTCGGCGTCCGTCCGGGATGTTTCATGGGCGCCGCCATCTTGCAAAATGGAGGGCGCATGCGCAGTGCACCCGCCGGCCGGCACATGCGCAGTGTGCCCTCCAGAGTCCAGAAATTTATTTTGATCACTGTGATAAACTCTCACAGTGATCAAATAAAAAAAAGTAAATAAACGCCCCATTTTTCACCCTCATAGGTAGGGACAAATAAAATAAAATATTATATATATATATATATATATATTTTTTTTTTAATCTTTTTATTAGGGTTAGGGTTACGATTATAAGGCTGTGTTCATATTGCGTTATGGCAGTCCGTTAGACGGACTGCGTTACACCGTGGTATAACACGGTGCAACACAGTCCGTTAACACTGCCATTCACCCCCATTTGCGGGCACATTGCGACGCATGCTGTAAAGCGGTATGCGTTCGCGACGTGCCTTCATTCAGTGACAGAGCCTCGGACGCAGCCTGCAGCGTCTGGGCTCTGTCACCGCTAGCGCAGATGAATCATCTGCTGATTCATCTGCGCTAGCGGGTATAGCATAACGCGATTGAGTAATGCTATACCATTACCCGCCCGTCAACGCTATGTGTTGAACGGGCTGTTAAAACGTAATATGAACCCAGCCTTAGGGTTAGAACTAGGGTTAGGGTTAGAACTAGGGTTAGCCTTAGGGTTAGAATTAGGGTTGGAATTAGGGTTAGAGTTGGGATTAGGGTTAGGGATGTGTTGGGTTAGGGTTATGGTTAGGATTTGGATTAGGGGTGTGTAGGGGTTAGGGTTGGGGTTAGAGGTGTGTTGGGGTTACGATTGGAGTTAGAATTGAGGGGTTTCCACTATTTAGGCACATCAGGGGGTGTCCACACACGACATAGCGCCACCAATGATTCCTGCAAATTTTGCGTTCAAAAAGTCAAACAGTGCTCCCTTTATTCCGAGCCCCGACGTGTGCCAAACAGTGGTTTACCCCCACATATGGGGTATTAGCGTACTCAGGAAAAATTGCACAACAACTTTGGGGGTCTAATTTCTCCTGTTACCCTTGGAAAAAAAAAGATTAGGGACTAAAAAAATGATTTTTTATTTTCACAGCTCTGCGTTATAAACTTCTGTGAAGAACTTGGAGATTCAAAGTGCTCACCACACATCTAGAGGAGTTCCTTGGGGGATCTAGTTTCCAAAATGGGGTCACTTGGGGGGTTTCTGTTTAGGCACATGATGGGCTCTGCAAACATAACATGACGCCCGCAGACCATTCCATCAAGTCGGCATTTCAAAACGTCACTACTTCCCTTCCGAGCCCTGACGTGTGCCCATAAAGTAGTTTTCTCCCACATATGGGATATCAGCATACTCAGGACAAATTGGACAACAACTTTTGGCGTCTAATTTCTCCTGTTACCCTTGGGAAAATAAAAAAATTGGGGACTAAAAGATCATGCTTGTGAAAAAAATATAATTTTTTATTTTCCTGCCAAGGTGTTATAAACTTCTGTGTAGCCCTTGGGGGTTCAAAGTGCTCACCACACATCTAGATAAGTTCCGTGCGGTGTCTAGTTTCCAAAATGGGGTCACTTGTGGGGAGTTTCTACTGTTTAGGCACATCAGAGGCTCTGCAAACGTAACATGATGCCCGCAGACCATTCCATCAAAGTCAGCATTTCAAAACGTCACTACTTCCCTTCCGAGCCCATACGTGTGCCCGAACAGTGGTTCCCCCCCACATATGGGGTACCAGTGTACTCACGACAAACTGTACAACAACTTTTGGGGTCCAATTTCTCCTGTTACCCTTGTGAAAAAAAAATTGCGGGTTAAAAAAAATCAGTTTTTGAGGAAAAAAATGATTTTTGATTGTCTGTGAAGCACGTGGGGGTTCATGGTGCTCATCACACATCTGGATAAGTTCCTTGGGGGGTCTACTTTACAAAATGGGGTCACTTGTGGGGGGTTTCTACTGTTTAGGCACATCAGGGGCTCTGCAAACGTAACAAGATGCACGCAGACCATTCCATCAAGTCGGCATTTCAAAGCGTCACTACATCCCTTCCGAGCACTGACGTGTGCCCAAACAGTGGTTACCCCCCACATATGGGGTACCAGCGTACTCAGGACAAACTGGACAACAACTTTTGGGATCAAATTTCTCCAGTAATCATTGTGAAAATAAAAAATAGGGGGCTAAAAAAAATCATTTTTTATTTCAGGGCTCTGCGTTATAAACTTCTGTATAGCACTTGGGGGTTCAAAGTGCTCACTGTGCATCTAGATAAGTTCCTTAAGGGGTCTTGTTTCCAAAATGGGGTCATTTGTGGGGGAGCTCCAAAGTTTAGGCACACAGGGGCTCTCCAAACACGACATGGTGTCCGCTAATGATTGGAGCTAATTTTTCATTAAAAAAAGTCAAATGGCGCTTCTTCCCTTCTGAGCCCTGCCGTGCGCCCAAACAGTGGTTCCCCTCCACATATGGGGCACCAGCGTACTCAGGAAAAACTGGACAACAACTTTTGGAGTCCAATTTATCCTGTTACCCTTGGGAAAATAAAAAATAGCGGGCTAAAAAATTATTTTTGAGAAACAAAAATGATTTTTTTATTTTGACTGCTCTGCGTTTATAAACTTCTGTGAAGCACTTGGGGGTTCAAAGTGCTCACTACACATCTAGATAAGCTCCTTGGGGGTCTAGTTTCCAAAATCGGGTCACTTGTGGGGAGTTTCTACTGTTTAGGCACATCAGGGACTCTGCAAACGCAACATGACGCCCGCAGAACGTTCCATCAAGTCTGCATTCCAAAATGGCGCTCCTTCCCTACTGAGCTCTCCCATGCGCCAAAACAGTGGTTGCCCCCCACATATGGGGTATTGGTGTACTCAGGAGAATTTGCCCAACAAATTTTAGGATCCATTTTATCCTGTTGCCCATGCAAAAATGAAAAAATTGATGTTAAAATAAAATTTTTGTTGGAAAAATTAAAATGTCCATTTTTTCCTTCCACGTTGCTTTAGTTCCTGTGAAGCACCTGAAGGGTTAATAATCTTCTTGAATGTAGTTTTGAGTAGCTTGAGTGGTGCAGGTTTTAGAATGGTGTCACTTTTGGGTATTTTCTACCATATAGACCCCTCAAAGTGACTTCAAATGTGAGGTGGTCCGTAAAAAAAATGGTTTTGTAAATTTTGCTGTAAAAATGAGAAATCGCTGGTCAACTTTTAACCCTTATAACTTCCTAACAAAAAAAAATTTTGTTTCCAAAATTGTGCTGTTATAAAGTAGACATGTGGGAAATGTTATTTATTAACTATTTTGCGTCACATAACTCTCTGATTTAGAATAAAAATAAAAATTTTGAAAATTGCGAAATTTTCAAAATTTTCGCCAAATTTCAATTTTTTTCACAAATAAACGCAAAAATTATCGACCTAAATTTACCACTAACATGAAGCCCAATATGTCATGAAAAAACAATCTCAGAATCGCTAGGATCCGTTGAAGCGTTCCTGAGTTATTACCTCATAAAGGAACACTGGTCAGAATTTCAAAAAATGGCAAGGTCATGAAGGGGTTAAAGTAATGGAACACCGCTACCGGGGTTTTTGGAATGACTCAATGATGGCAGATTACTGTTGGATGTTACATAGGGACAACCCTGAAAAATCCTATCAACGACAGTCTAGGCAGTCTTTCTATTTTTCAAGTGAAATTATTTTGTTTCAATAAAAACTGTTTTGTAAGGTGAAGCATTTTTTTCTGATATGTAGATTACTGTTTTTTTAATGTCGTGATTATATTTCCTTACTTATAATAATGATGCTGCTCCATGGAAACTATACGTGCTACAGAAAAACTATACTTTTATGAAATCAGGACAAAAAGATGATTTAAAAAAGTACAAAGTCACCTGCGATGATTACAAAAAATATTTTGTAGACCTGTGTAATGCAGCGTCTTACAGTTCCAGCAAAGTCTATGGGTTTTATAGAGATCTCAGACCTTCTGTATTTTTTTTCTTGCGCAGTGTAAACTGACTTGTGATGCGTTTCACATCCGCAACATGTCAACTTATCCTGCGAGTACGCTGAGTTTTATCTGCAGATTTTCCCATAGACTTGTATTGGATGTGGAAAATCCACAGATAAAAATATAGCTGAGAGAATATTTTCGGAATCGGTCGCCAAATGTGAATTTGCCATATTCATGACGAATTTCTGTTTGACAATCGATTCTGAACATATTCAGTCATTTCTACTCCCATTGACTCCAATGACATTTGGCGAATATTGAAAATACAATATTCACCGCCGATCGTAATCAGAACCGAATTTTGAAAAATTCCCTCAACTCAATAAAGTTTTGTCAAACGCAAACACTAGGAAGTATCAAAAACAAAGTACGCCGATACCCCGTATGTGGGGGAAAGCCACTGTTTGGGTGTACAGCAGAGTTCAGAAGGGAGAGAGCACCGTTTGACTTTTTGAACGCAAAATTGGATGGAATCAATGTCGGGCGCAATGTCACATTTGGAGACCCCCTGATGTACCTAAAGAGTGGAAACCCCCCCAAGTCTAACTCCAACCCTAACACAGCCTTAACCCCAACACAACCATAACCCTAATCCCAACCCTAACCACAAGCCTAGCCTCAACCCCAACCCTGACCCAAACCCTAACACAATCCTAACCCCAACGGAAAAAATATATATTTTTTTATTTTTTCCAAGGAGTTTATAAAGCGGGGTTTGAGTTACTATTTTTTTATTTTGATCACTGTGATAGACCCTATCACAGTGATCAAAATAAACCAATAGGCCCCTCCCCCACTTCCTGAACCCATATATTATTCTTATAGGCTCGAGGACTAAAGACCACTTCATCACGCAATACCATGGCGGACCCAAATAAGGTGCACACATTTATTTCATTTAATGCACATGGACTTAATTCTCCAAATACGAGACGCCATACATTACAGTTGTTTAAAAAACAACAGGCAGATATCCTACTTATCCAAGAGACACACTTCAAGCCAGATAAGATTCCTTCTTTTGAAAGATCGGATTACAATAAGTGGTTCCATGCAACCACTACACAGTCCGGTTCAAGGGGGGTGTCAGTGGCGATAGCGAGGGGAGTTTCCTTCCAGCAGAGAGTGATTATGTCGGATCTTCTGGGACGTTACATTTTTGTTAAGGGATTGTTAGATGGTTGCCTAGTAACATTATGCAGTCTATACACCCCGAATAAAAGATTGTTAAAATGGCTGATTGCAATCTTAAAAAAAATTGACAGCTTCAGGGAGGGTGTATTAGTGGTAGGCGGGGACCTCAATGTAGCTCTGGAACCTATGTTGGATACTACCAAACAAAAAAGCTCGATCTCCCCAAAAGATTTATGTAGAATTAAAACTCAGTTGAACAAACTACAGTTGATTGATTCCTGGAGATACATGAATCCATCTGACCGGGACTATACTTTTTATTCCCACCCTCATAGATCTTATCATCACTTAGATTATATATTTATACCCAGTAGACTACTTTCTAACACAAGACAGGCAAATATAATTCCGAATATTTACTCTGACCACTCGGCGGTACTATTAAAACTTCAAATTTCTAAAATGTGTCCCAAACACAGAATTTGGCGTCTGAATGAATCTGTACTTAGTAATACTGAAATACAGGGACGTATGTTTAGAAGACTTACACAATACTTTGAGCAGAATACCCAGGAAGAAATTTCCCCGCAGATCTTGTGGGAAGCGCACAAATCGGTGGCTAGAGGAGAACTTATATCTATCACCTCCTTTCTTAACAAACAGCGACAAAAAGAAATTAATGACTTATATGATAATATAACGCAGCTTGAACTTTGTCACAAAGGTAAGCCCGATCAACAAACTTTAGAAACGTTACAAAAAAAAAAGACAGCAGCTCAGGGACATACTTAACTCAAGATCAGCCAAACTCTATACTTCGTGGAAACAAAGAATGTATGTACATGGTGACAAAGCCTCTAAATTACTATTGTCTCAATTAAGGAAGAGACAGGCTCACACTTTGATCAATTTAATAAAAAATGATCAGGGGATAAGCTCACAAAATCCGAAACATTTAGAGTTGGCTTTCCTTGACTATTATAAACAATTATATAATCTACGTTCAGAGGAAACTGCGGAGACCTCACTCAAAAAACATAGAGATATAAAATCTTTTTTAAACCAACTAAATCTACCAGTCCTAACAGACCTTCAAAAAAAGCAACTGACCAAGCCATTCACGATGGAGGAGCTCCGGTCTGCCCTGTTAAAGAGTCCTAGTGGGAAAGCGCCGGGCCCAGATGGGTTCCCAGTGCATTATTACAAAACCTTCTCGTCTCTGCTGCTTCCACACTTGCTAAATGTATGTAACGCTGCTCTAGATGGCTGCCCTTTGCCTAATCAAATGCTTGAAGCTAGGATATCTTTGATATACAAAGATGGGAAAGATCCAGAACTGTGTAGTAGCTATAGACCGATATCCCTTCTTAATGTTGACTTAAAGATACTAGCTAGTTTGATGGCGAAACGACTGGCCAAACTTTTACCATACTTAATATCCCTAAACCAGACTGGCTTTGTGGAAGGGAGAGAGGGTAGGGATCATGTTCATAAGATATTGCATCTTCTTCAATATACAAAATACCGAAAACTTCCACTGGTGCTTCTAGGAACAGACGCTGAGAAGGCCTTTGACAGGGTAGATTGGGGCTATTTGAGAGAAGTAATGGCAAGTTTTGGTCTCCCAAACACTTTTATAGCAGCAATAATGGCAATGTATAACAACCCCTCTGCCCAAATCAGAATTAATGAATTTACAACAGAAGCGTTTGCCATTAAGAATGGAACAAGACAGGGATGCCCAATGTCCCCTTCACTTTTCGTCCTAGCGATGGAGCCCTTACTAATAGCTATACAACAGCATTCTGGAATAGAAGGAATCCAAATAAACAAGACTCACTATAAAACGGCGGCATTTGCGGATGATCTATTGATCCTGATGACTAAACCTCTAGTGGGAATGCCGGCTCTAATGAATTTATTGGAGATATATGGCAGCTTCTCCAACTTTAAAGTGAACGTGTCTAAGTCAGAAATATTAGATTTTCATATTCCGTTAAATACCAAGATTAAGCTTAAAAGTATGTACCCCTTCACATGGCCTAAACAGCATATTACGTATCTGGGTGTAAAGCTGGGAAGAACAAATGAAGATCTCTTTCGACTGAATATTCCTCCATTAATCTCTGCGGTTGAATCATCCATAAAAACATGGAAGGATTCATATATCTCATGGATGGGGAGGAAAAACTTATTGAAGAGTTTGATTCTTCCCAGATTTACCTACCTATTCCAAATGCTTCCTATAAATATCCCTAAACACTATCTTACCAAAATTAATATGCTGTTTCGAAAATACATATGGAAGGGACAAAAATCACGTCTAGCTTACAGAACCTTATCCTTACCCAAATATAGGGGTGGAATGGGAGCCCCAGATATATTGAAATACTGTCAAGCGGCGATGTTATCTAGAGTAGTTGATCTTATACGAAATCCTCATGATAAACAGTGGATTAGAGTGGAGGAAGCCACTGCCCCTCTACCCTTGAGAACGATTTTCTTGAAATGCGCTCATGAGAAATTAGTCATTCCATTGTATAATATACATACTAGAGCAACTTTGAAATTATGGAGAGAGGTAGTGGGAGACCTTTCCCCCCCACTTTCCCCTCTGCTTAAACTGGCAGATATAATTCCGCAATCGTTCCACCCTCGAAATGATAACTCAAAAAATTCTGGAGGGCTATCTAATGTATCACTGGATCGCCTTCTGCGAGATGGGACACTCCCTTCGTTATCAGATCTACAGGGGTTTCCGGGGCTTTCTGGCTTGACTTTTGTCCAATATGGTGCTATAAGAGACCTGATGAAACGATATTTATGTGTCTCAGATTTTTCACGCCCTTTAACTACATTTGAAACTCTTTGTGCAACGGTCCATAAACCAAAAAAACTAATATCAACCATATACCAATTGTTAATAAATTTAAACTGTTGCTTCAAGAGAGCCTTTATTGCACTTTGGGAAAAAGATCTGGGTTATAGATTTACTTCAGACCAAGTATCCAAAATATACAAACAGTCACACGGACCAACACAATGCGTCAGAGCACAGGAGAACTCCTTTAAAATAATAACCAGGTGGTACATTACGCCAAAACAGAGTGGTATTTGGAGGGCTGGAAAACCAGCCAAGTGTTGGAGGTGTGTTGATATGGAAGTCTCATATATCCATATGTGGTGGTTTTGCCCTAAACTTAAGCAATCCTGGCACCTTGTGGAAAAGTTTATACAAAGTGTATTAAATAAGCCATGTAGGCTGTCACCTGAAATAGTGTTACTAAACTTTCCGATGTGGCCTGGACAAAAGCATGCCTCTATTCTAGTTCAGCATATTTTGACTGCGGCAAAACTGTTGGTCCCGACCTATTGGAAAACACCGATTGTTCCAACCACCTTGCAACTATGTGAGAAAATCGATCTGTTGTTCTCTGTAGCTAAACTTGTAGCACTAGTGAATGGTTCACAGCCTTCTTTTGAAAAAATATGGCGTCCATGGATTAGTTTTAGATCCTGACGTATGGGTCCTTGAATCTATGGTATATTTATATTGTAATATTTATATGGTAATATTATAATGACATACAGTCAAGAGTTGTTAAATCTCGGGTCTTGTCCTCTCCAAACCCCTCCCTCCCCCTACATACTCACCCTCTCCTTCTTTCTCTTCACCCTTTTCCTTACTATACTTTATTTTTCTTCTTTCTTTTATTTCTTGTAAGCAAGCTAATGCATAATATAGTGGTCTATAGATTTCCATGATTAAATAAAGATTAAACAATCAGGATATTAGACATATAAGCTTTTATTTGACTGGACAACTGCCAACATGTAGACACTTGTACAAGAATGCTACCCTATGATAGTACATGTTTACCAATGTATACAAATTTGATGCTTGCTATGATGTTTATTGTTATCTAACTCTTTAATAAAAAGATCTTTGAAAAGAAAAGAAAATAAACCAATAGGAAAAATCTCCTGTGCATGTGCCAACCATTTTCTTCTCGGAGGAAGACACCAAGGGCCGGGGGACACAGCCGGAGGGACCAAGGAATGACGGAAAGTACCGGGGGGCTCGGGGGACCCCATTTCTCTTTTGTCTGATGTGCTAGTTCATATCAGAGGAGAGAGAAATGAATGGGATGTCAGACTTTTTTTTATTTTTTTGCGGTCGGCGTTTTTCAGTGAATAATGGCGCACGCAACACTGGGGATGGTAAAAACCAACCCGAATCATGTTCTTCGCGGTTTTTTCCGATGCTGGGGACCATATATACATACATATATATATATATATATATATATATATATATACACACTTCTCAGCGCCGTTAAAAAGTGGCACTGAGGAATAAGTAACTGCCTTAACTGCCGCCTTTAAAAGGAGTATCGGCGGTCTTAAGGAGTTAAAGCATGGCCATTTCACAGCCGGAGGCAGCCACAATGTAGGAGATTGGTCGGACACCGGCCGCAGTCCCCTATACCCACTTACACCCCACAAATACGGCCGCCCCCGGGCACAGGAGCTCAGACACTTACACACCGGCTAATAGAAATGGCCGCCTCCAGCGACTGCAGAGATAATAAATCAAATACTGATAAAACCGGACATTTAATATTGTATTAAAAATAATTATATTATCATCCATATTATAAATGACGACCTGTGACCTCACATATAACAGGATCACATCATTATCAATTCAGAATGTGCTGAAAGAGAGTATTCATCTAAAGACCCTCACCTGTGCAGTGATCTGTAGGGGTCTCCTCTTTACACCGCTGATCGCCCCTCACATTAGGGGTCTCCTCTTTACACCGCTGATCGCTCCTCACATTGGGGGTCTCCTCTTTACACCGCTGATCTCCCCTCATATTAGGAGTCTCATCTTTACACCGCTGATCGCCCCTCACATTCGGAGTCTCCTCTTTACACCGCTGATCGCTCCTCATATTGGGGGTCTCCTCTTTACACCGCTGATCGCCACTCACATTAGTGGTCTCTTCTTTACACCGCTGATCGCTCCTCACATTAGGGGTCTCCTCTTTACACCGCTGATCGCCCCTCACATTAGGGGTCTCCTCTTTACACCGCTGATCGCTCCTCACATTAGGGGTCTCCTCTTTACACCGCTGATCTCCCCTCATATTAGGGGTCTCATCTTTACACCGCTGATCGCCCCTCACATTGGGAGTCTCCTCTTTACACCGCTGATCGCTCCTCATATTGGGGGTCTCCTCTTTACACCGCTGATCTCCCCTCATATTAGGGGTCTCATCTTTACACCGCTGATCGCCCCTCACATTGGGAGTCTCCTCTTTACACCGCTGATCGCTCCTCACATTAGGGGTCTCCTCTTTACACCGCTGATCGCCACTCACATTAGTGGTCTCTTCTTTACACCGCTGATCGCTCCTCACATTAGGGGTCTCCTCTTTACACCGCTGATCACCCCTCACATTAGGGGTCTCCTCTTTACACCGCTGATCGCTCCTCACATTAGGGGTCTCCTCTTTACACCGCTGATCGCCTCTCACATTAGGGGTCTCCTCTTTACACCGCTGATCGCCCCTCACATTTCTCTCTTGACCAATAATATTGTTCAGATCTTTATACGGATCCAAAAGCTGCAAAACAAATATTGTAAAAGTCCCCGATGATGGGAGAAGTCCCCGGGAATAATGGTGAGAAGATCCGGACATGTGATGTCTGTGGTCAGCTGTGATCCTGCCGTCTCCAACGCTCTCATTACACAAGTATAAAACATATAATACTGGAGGAGAAAACAAGACTGAGCACAAGGACGTCACAGCCGTCTACACATCATAGGGAGATCTCCACCTACCTGATGGTCCTGTGGAGGAGGAGGAGGAGCGGGACATCTCTCTGGGGTTGTCCTCTTACTGGAGAGCACTGAGGAGACACAGACAGGACGGACATCTGTTATGTTACGGTAGCTGAGGAGTGCAGGTAAAAAAGGAAATACACCAGAGCAGTTGGAATCTATGAGATTGCAGTACCCTGACTAACCACCGCAACTAGAGGCAGCCGTGGAGCGTTCCTACGTTGGTCCTAGACGCCTCGTCACAGCCTGAGAAACTAACTACACCTAAAGATAGAAATAGGAAAGCTATCTGCCCCGGAGCAGAACCCCAAAGATAATAGAAAGCCCCCAAACATGTAATGGCGGTTAGACAAGAGGAAATACTGACACAGAAAGAAAATAGTATGAGCAAACGCTGGGGCCCAAACTATCTAAATAGAAAAGGATAGGAAGGGTACTTACTGCAATCTCAGAAAACCCTGAAAAAACACCAACTCTACTAATTTCAAAATCACCTGAGATCACACGACCTCTACCACCTAAATTAGTTCTCTGGTGTAACAAAAACAAAACAGCAGCCACTGAAAAAAAACTGGAAAAAGCAAAAGTACAAAACACAGTGGCTGGACTAAACTGAGAGGGCAAAAGCCCCCGGAGGGGACCCTGAAGGCCCCCACAGAAGTGCAGGACAAAATGCAAAAATATAGCAAAAACACAAAATAAGAAATTGTCTTATCTGATAGCAGGAGATGCAGACACGACACAGCAGGCTACAAGGGAAACTGGAAAGAAGGATTCAGACCAGAACAATTGATCACCGGCAACCCTGATGGGAAAAGGACTCCCTTATATAAGACCAATCAGTAACACCTGATTCCCAGTCCTCACAATCCTCACTAGTACCGCTTGTAACCACCAGAGGGAGCCTCTGCTCAGAACTCATCTCAAACCCATTCACAACAGTACCCCCCCCTTGAGGAGGGGTCACCGAACCCTCATTTGAGCAACCAGGTCGGTCAGGATGAGTTCTATGATACGCACGGATAAGTCTCCTAGCATGGATGTCCGAAGCAAACACCCAAGAATTGTCTTCCTGACCATAACCTCTCCATTTAACCAAATACTGGAGTCTTCGTCTAGAAAAACGAGAATCCAATATTTTCTCAACCACATACTCCAGATTGCCCTCAACCAAAACAGGGTCAGGAGGCACAGCAGCAGGAACCACTGGCTCAACAAACCTCTTCAACAAGGACTTGTGGAACACGTTATGGATCTTAAATGTCCCTGGAAGAAGCAAACGAAAAGAAACAGGATTAATAATCTCCATGATCTTATAAGGTCCAATGAACCTAGGCTTAAATTTAGGAGATGCTACTCTCATAGGAATATTCTTTGAGGACAACCAGACCAAGTCCCCCACTTTAAACCGAGGACCATCAGTCCTATGCCGGTTAGCAAACCGCTGGGCCTTCTCCTGAGAGAGGGACAACCTCTCCACTACCTGGTCCCAAATCTGCTGCATACGCTCAACAACAGAGTCAACACCTGGACAGACAGAAGCCTCCGTCTGTCCTGAAGAAAATCGAGGGTGAAACCCAGAATTACAGAAAAACGGAGACATCAAAGTGGCAGAGCTAGCCCTATTATTAAGAGCAAACTCAGCCAAAGGCAAAAAAGAGACCCAGTCATCCTGATCAGCAGACACAAAGCATCTTAGATAAGTCTCCAATGTCTGGTTTGTTCTCTCAGTTTGACCATTGGTCTGAGGATGAAATGCCGAGGAGAAAGACAATTGAACACCCAGTTTAGAACAAAAAGTCCTCCAAAATCTGGAAACAAACTGGACTCCTCTGTCAGACACAATGTTCTCAGGAATGCCGTGTAAACGAACCACGTGCTGAAGGAACAACGGCACCAATTCAGAGGAGGAAGGCAACTTAGGTAATGGCACAAGATGTATCATTTTGGAAAACCTATCACAAATTACCCAGATGGTGGTCATTCTCTGAGAAACAGGAAGATCGGAAATGAAATCCATAGAGATATGGGTCCATGGTCTCTTGGGCACAGGCAATGGCATCAACAAACCACTAGAGCGAGAGCAAGGCTTGGAGCGAGAGCAAGTCCCGCAGGACTGCACAAATTCCCTGACATCGCGAGACAAGGTAGGCCACCAAAAGGACCGACTAACCAAGTCTCTGGTACCAAAAATTCCGGGATGCCCAGCCAATGCGGAACAATGAATCTCAGACATCACACTCTTTTTCCATTGGTCCGGGACAAACAATTTTCCAACAGGGCAGCGCTCGGGCCTATCCTCCTGACACCCCTCCAGAGCAAGTCTCAAATTGGGCGAGATGGCGGAAAGAACTACACCCTCCTTCAAAATAACAGAGGGATCAGATAGCTCAGGAGAGTCCGCAAGGAAACTCCTCGAGAGGGCATCCGCCTTAACATTCTTAGTGCCAGGAAGAAAGGAAACCACAAAATTAAAACGTGTGAAAAACAAGGCCCACCTGGCCTGTCTAGGATTGAGTCGCTTGGCAGATTCCAGATAGACCAGATTCTTATGGTCCGTAAGGACCACCACCTGATGTTTGGCTCCCTCCAGCCAATGTCTCCACTCTTCAAAAGCCCACTTCATGGCCAATAACTCCCGATTACCCACGTCATAATTACGTTCAGTAGGAGAAAATTTTCGAGAGAAAAAGGCACAAGGGTTACTTTTAGAGGTCTCTGGATCTTTTTGGGACAAAACGGCACCTGCCCCAATTTCAGAGGCATCAACCTCCACCTGAAATGGCAGAGAAACATCAGGCTGCCGTAGAACAGGAGCAGAAGTGAATCTCTGCTTAAGTTCCTGAAACGCAGAGACTGCCTCAGGAGGCCAATTCACCACATCAGAACCCTTTCTGGTCAAATCAGTTAATGGTTTAACAATAACCGAGAAATTACCAATAAATTTACGATAAAAATTGGCAAAACCCAAAAATCTCTGAAGAGCCTTTAATGAAGTAGGTTGGACCCAATCACAGATGGCCTGAACCTTGACCGGGTCCATTTCAATAACAGATGGGGACAAAATGAATCCCAGAAATGAGATCTTCTGTACGCCAAAAAGACACTTTGATCCCTTCACATACAGAGCATTCTCTCTCAAAATCTGGAATACAGTTCGAACATGTTTCACATGAGAGTCCCAGTCATTAGAAAAAATCAAGATATCATCCAAATAAACAATCAGAAACTTGTCCACAAAATCCCTGAAAATGTCATTCATGAAGGACTGGAAGACGGAAGGAGCATTAGTGAGCCCAAAGGGCATCACAAGGTACTCAAAATGCCCTTCAGGGGTGTTAAATGCCGTCTTCCATTCATCCCCGTGCTTAATGCGAATAAGGTTATACGCCCCCCTGAGGTCAAGCTTGGTAAACCAAGTAGCGTTTTTCACCCTGGAAAACAGGTCAGAAATCAAGGGTAACGGGTATTGATATTTCACAGTAATATTGTTCAAGAGACGATAATCAATACACGGCCTTAATGAACCATCTTTTTTGGCCACAAAGAAAAAACCGGCATCTAAGGGTGAAGAGGATGGTCTGATATGACCCTTCTCCAATGATTCCTTGATATAAGACCGCATAGCGTCATGTTCAGGTACAGACAAGTTAAAAAGGCGACCTTTAGGGAATTTACTACCTGGCACTAATTCAATAGCGCAGTCATAGCTCCTATGGGGAGGTAAGGATGCAGATTTACTTTCGCTAAACACATCAGAAAAATCAAACAAAAAGTCAGGAACATCCTCAGCCTGGGGGGAGGCAGAAAAAACAGGAGTGTTGGTATTAACACATTGGCAGCCCCAACTGGTTACAGACACAGATTTCCAATCCAAAACAGGATTATGAGACTGTAACCAAGGGAAACCCAGCACTATAATGTCATGCAGATTATATAGAACCAAAAATTTGCAGCACTCCTGGTGATCAGGTTCAACCCTCATTATCACCTGAGTAGAAAACTGGGGTTTATTCTCAGCCAAAGGGTAGAATCGATCCCCAGTAAAGGAATAGACTTCTGTAGGGGTATCAAGGGAAACCCACAACGTTTAGCAAAATCATAATCCATCAGGTTAATAGCTGCTCCAGAATCAACGAAAGCCTGAGCAGAAAATGAGGACAGAGAGCATATCAGAGTGACAGTTAATAAAAACTTAGTCTGAACACTACCCAAGACAACTGAGCGTGCAAAATGTCTTCCCCGCTTAGGGCAGACTGAAATAGCATGAGAGGCATCACCACAGTAGAAACATAACCCATTGCGCTTTCGAAACTCATGACGCTGTGCCCCAGACACCACTCCATCACACTGCATGGGCTCAGCAGCTGGCTCACAAGGCAACACCACTCCACGCATACTTCTCCGCTCACGCAAACGTCTGTCAATCTGAATCGCTAATGACATAGAATCATTGAGACCAGAGGGGACAGGGAATCCCACCATAACATCCTTTACATTATCCGACAGACCCTTCCGGAAAAGGGCCGCCAAAGCGTCGTCATTCCACTTGGTCAGGACTGCCCACCTACGGAATCTCTGACAGTATAACTCAGCGTCATCAAGCCCCTGATTTAATGCCAACAAGGCTTTTTCAGCTTGATCAGTGACATTAGGCTCATCATACAATAACCCCAAAGCCTGAAAAAATGCATCAACATCACTCAAAACAGGATCCCCAGGTATCAGGGAAAAAGCCCAATCCTGAGGATCGCCGCGCAGGAGAGAGATGATAATTTGAACCTGCTGCGCTGCGTTTCCTGAGGACTTAGATTTTAAGGCAAGAAACAATTTACAATTATTTTTGAAATTCTGAAACTTAGCTCGATCCCCTAAAAACAAATCTGGCATGGGGATCCTAGGTTCCACAACAGGCAACCTAGCAAGATATGCAGCAATACTCTGAACCTCAGTGGCAAGCTGATCCACACGGCCAGACAACTGTGCAAACTCCATTGGGAGAAAAGATCCTCCCCAGCACCCAGAGATACAGAGGGAAAAAAAAAAAAAAAAAATGCAACAAACAAAAAAATATCTCTGACAACTTTTCTTCCTTCAAAATATTTTTTCCCTTCTGTGAGTACCATACAATTTTTATGGCCGGTGATAATGTTATGTTACGGTAGCTGAGGAGTGCAGGTAAAAAAGGAAATACACCAGAGCAGTTGGAATCTATGAGATTGCAGTACCCTGACTAACCACCGCAACTAGAGGCAGCCGTGGAGCGTTCCTACGTTGGTCCTAGACGCCTCGTCACAGCCTGAGAAACTAACTACACCTAAAGATAGAAATAGGAAAGCTATCTGCCCCGGAGCAGAACCCCAAAGATAATAGAAAGCCCCCAAACATGTAATGGCGGTTAGACAAGAGGAAATACTGACACAGAAAGAAAATAGTATGAGCAAACGCTGGGGCCCAAACTATCTAAATAGAAAAGGATAGGAAGGGTACTTACTGCAATCTCAGAAAACCCTGAAAAAACACCAACTCTACTAATTTCAAAATCACCTGAGATCACACGACCTCTACCACCTAAATTAGTTCTCTGGTGTAACAAAAACAAAACAGCAGCCACTGAAAAAAAACTGGAAAAAGCAAAAGTACAAAACACAGTGGCTGGACTAAACTGAGAGGGCAGAAGCCCCCGGAGGGGACCCTAAAGGCCCCCACAGAAGTGCAGGACAAAATGCAAAAATATAGCAAAAACACAAAATAAGAAATTGTCTTATCTGATAGCAGGAGATGCAGACACGACACAGCAGGCTACAAGGGAAACTGGAAAGAAGGATTCAGACCAGAACAATTGATCACCGGCAACCCTGATGGGAAAATGACTCCCTTATATAAGACCAATCAGTAACACCTGATTCCCAGTCCTCACAATCCTCACTAGTACCACTTGTAACCACCAGAGGGAGCCTCTGCTCAGAACTCATCTCAAACCCATTCACAACAGACATCATTATTACATACAGAGAATTATAGGCCGTGTGTATTTAGTCTATTACCTGGTGAAGTGCGGGGCCGGTGCTCCTCCATCATCACCTCCTGGTACCGATCCTTGTGTCCTTCTAGATACTCCCACTCCTCCATGGAGAAATAGATGGTGACGTCCTGATACCTTATAGGAACCTGACACACACAATGATACCGTCATCACCCAGAATCCTCCAGTGCTGTCCTGTATAATGTCCCAGCATTCCCAGCAGTGTCACCTCTACAGTCAGCAGCTCAATCATCTTGTTGGCGAGTTCTAGGATCTTCTGGTCATTGATGTCCTCATGCATCCGGGGGTGAGGTGGAGGCCCTGGGATTGGGCTCAGGGATCCTCCCCGTCCTTCATACACAGGGGCCTGACAGCGATCACTAGAGGTCTTCACTACTGTGTAATCCTGAGTATGGAGACATTAATAATATCACTACAGACATCTCCAGAGTCCATCACCTCTCCGGTCATATCCCCTGTTATTCCCATAGATAATGAGGTCATGTGATGACATCAGAGCCTCTCACCTCTCCGGTCATATCCCCTGTTATTCCCATAGATAATGAGGTCATGTGATGACATCAGAGCCTCTCACCTCTCCAGTCATATCCCCTGTTATTCCCATAGATAATGAGGTCATGTGATGACATCAGAGCCTCTCACCTCTCCGGTCATATCCCGTTATTCCCATAGATAATGAGGTCATGTGATGACATCAGAGCCTCTCACCTCTCCGGTAAGATGGAAGATTATCTCCAGGGTGAGGTTTATTATCCTCTCCGCCATCTTGCCTCTGTCCTTATTCATCCCTGACACATTAGTCAGGAAGATTCCCGCAGAGACGTTATCAGCAGAGGATCCTTTATTATAAGAGCCTGAAAGGAAAAAACAATGTAAACATCATACTAAACAAAGGAAACATGATCAAAAAACTACTCACCATTTTTCCAATCTCCCGTGACCTCTGCCTGTAGGTGGCGCCGCTCTTGCACTGTGAGCAGTCAGTGACACGTTCCTATTTAACATTAGTGTTGCTGGGACTTATGGTGCCACCCAGCAGGGAATCTATGTCTTACTGCAGAGTACTGGTTATCAGTAGTGGTCTGCTCTCTGCGGTCAGCCTTGTGTGGGGGCAAATCCTGCTTAACCCCCTGCAGTTACTTTTCAGTGCCAGTTATAAGTTGTTACTGACCCTGGGCTGCTGCTTTGTCATTCCGCATCTTTCAGTTGTTCGTTTCTCGCTTTGTCTTGCATTCTTTCCCGGACTTTGACCTTCTGGTTTTGACTTCTCATCACACCTATTCTCTGCCAGCTCGCTCCACTGGCCAGCAGCCACTCCATGCACCTAATCCAGGGGCCTCCTTACCCCAGTACAGGGATTATATTAATAGCAGCCGGGTTTCCACATCTAGTCACCATTACAGGGAGGGAGAACTGCAGCGATAATGGCAAGAAACAAAGGATGGAGCGACAGAGGCCGAACAGAGGAGATCCCACAGTGACATCACACAGAGATCACCTGCTTGTATTATATGATGGTGATATTTTCATTTGGATGTCCAGTCATACTGCCGTTGTTTATGCCAGTCAGTAATAGACCAGCTAGGGTTTATCTCTCTGCTGATTATTCTTTTCACTCTGCACCTCTCTTCTGTTTCTAGTTTAGGCAGTAGGCGGCATACTCTCCAGCAGTACGGACCTTATCTCCTCATTTTGTATTTCGTAGTTTGCTTTCACTCACTCTGGGATCTCTATCTCAGCACTCCTTCCCTTCAGTAGGTAATTTACACTCTGCTCTCCGGTTCCTTAAGACTAATGTGAAGCACCTGACGGCCTATCAGGCAGCACAGGTCCGAGCGGCCACAGTATATTCTGTTGTTAGGGCTATTCAGCTCACATAGGACCCGTTAGGTCAGAATTTCCAGTCTGTACAAGCATCGGCAGGGTCAGCTGCAGTTTCTAGTGTTTAACCTATTTACCTCGCTGACAGGCAGGGTCTCCGGCGTGTCAGTTCACTCACCCGCACTGCAGTCGGTTTCTCTTTTCCTCATGCTCCCAGCAGCACTTCCAGCTGGGCCTCTAGACGTGTCCTTAAGGAGCGCGCACTCCCGCCCTCCAAAGGGCCAGTATGCACTTGCTATTTCCTCCCCAGCCAGTCATTTTAAGGCATTATGTACAGTTGTGCTCAAAAGTTTACATACCACGGCAGAAAATTGCTGTCTTGGCCTTTTTTCAGAGAATATGAAAACAAAAAAACTACTGTGTTTTCTCTTTTTAAATCATAATGACAACCCAGAACATCCAAATGACTCTGATCAAAATTTTACATACTCTGGTGATTTTGGCCTATTAACATGCACAGAAGTTGACACAAATGGGTGTGAATGGCTACTGAAGGTAACATCCTCATCTATGACCTGTTTGCTTGTAATCACTGTGTTTGCATAAAAGCTGAGTGAGTTTCTGGGATCCAGACAGACTCTTGCATCTTTCATCCAGCCACTGATGTTTCTGGATTGTGAGTCATGGGGAAAGCAAAAGAATTGTCAAGGGATCTACGGGAAAAGGTAGTTGAACTGTATAAAACAAGAAAGATACAAAAAGATACCCAAGGAATTGATAATGCCAGTCAGCAGCGTTCAAACCGTGATTGACAAATGGAAAATCAGGGGCTCTGTAAAAACAAAACCATGGTTAGGTAGACTAACAAAAAATTTGTTCACAACTGCCAGGAAAATTGTTCTGGATGCAAAGAAAAACCCACAAATAACATCAGCTGAAATACTGGACTCTCTGAAAACTAGCGGTGTGGCTGTTTCATGAAGAACAAGGAGGCACTTGAAGAAAAATGGGCTGCATGGTCGAGTCACCAGAAGAAAGCCATTACTGCGCAAATGTCGCAAAGTACTGTATATCACCTACAAAATGCAAAACAGCATAGAGACAAGCCTGAAAACTTCTGGAACAAGGTAATTTGGAGTGATGAGACCAAAATTGAATTTTTTGCCCACAACCAACATTACATTTGGAGAGAGACCATCAAAACCTATGATGAAAGGAACACCATTTCTACTGTAAAGTATGGAGGTGAATAGCTGATGTTTTGGGGATGTATGAGCTACAAAGGCACAGGAAACTTGGTCAAATTTGAAGGAAAGATGAATGCAGAACGTTATCAGCAAATATATTAGCAAATTGTCACGGAGGGGGATGGGACGTGGCTAGCTTGGTTAGCTTAACGTATGCTTCCACTCCATGACGACGTGGGGTATGCGTCCAAGGTGGTAATAATATATGGACCCACTGGACCACAGAGGGGGACCCAGGCCTACCCGGACTAGGGAAGGGCAGCAACCGGGGTCTGTGGCAGCTGAGCATGTGGGCAAGGTGGCGACATGCAAGACTAGATGACACCGCACAACTTCAGGTATAAACAACAAAGTTTACTAAAACAAAGTCACATACAGAACTCAAGACATAATGCCAAGCTCCCGATTCGGCACATCAAGGAAGGGCACACATACCAGGTTAGCAGACAATGGCAGGAGGTCATCACGGGTTGATGCAGTCCAGGGTCATCTGGCACGGGCAAACCAGGATAACCTCTCTCTCAGGCCTCAGGCATAGCGCAGAGACAGCAGGAGAACATCAGACAACGACCTCGGTCAGACGATGGCAGAAGGTCAATACAGGTTGATGCAGTCCAGGGTCATCTGGCACGGGCATATCAGAAGAACCTCTCTCTCAGGCCTCAGGCATAGCGCAGGCACAGCAGGAGAACATCAGACACCGACCTCGGTCAGACGTCATCACAGGGCGGACCCCAGGGAACCGGCAGGACATCGGGACACAGGCAAGACATGGACAGCTCAGGTCCAGGAAAGTAAGCATGGCAGCTCAGGACATCGGCTGGTCAGATCCAAGACAAACAGGCAGAGCCGTCACCAGGAAACAAGACTGAAGACTTCCAGGAACACGAAGGAAGAGCTTGTCCAGGAACACGAACGGGACCAACTCTAGAATACAGGCTGAACCACCAGGACCACGGACTGGACATCTAGGACAAATGCAGGACATCTGCACAACAGACACTGCTATAGGCAGAGAACATCAGGACCCAGGCAGGACATCAGAACATTGGGCAGCGGTTGTCAGGCTCTGGACACCAGGCAGCGGTCGTCAGGCTCCGGACACGACCTAGAAAGGAACTCAAGCGGTATGGTGCAAGCACCGCATGATTGGACCAGAGCTGGATGGAGCTAGCCCCGACGGAGCTGAGCACAGCGTAGTAGACGCTCAGCAGAAACACAGGATGCCATCTTCAAAAAACGAACACATGGTTTATTCACAGGACTGAGGTTACCGAAAATTCAATGTCACTGGGTACGTGGTTCCAGACACAAAAGGAATCCGGGAACATCACACAGCAGGAATCAGGGCAAGGGCTTTGGTACTAACACAGAGACAGGACAGGTCCAGGGACAAAGACATTAGCTTTCCCAGAACTGATAGCAGGCAGAACAGGAGCTGAAGACAAGGCAGGCCAGGAGAAACATGGAGGACCAAACACACATGGCTAGGTTCAGGAACCTAATGAGAAGCTCTGGCCACCCCCAACTGGGAAGAGGAACTTTAAATGGGAGGTGCCCCTCAGCAATAGGCTGGGGACAGCAATTCAAGCGCACATACTACCCTTAATAAAAGCAGGGAAGGTGTTGCCGCATGCACCCTAAGCACAGACAGAAACCAGTACAACATAGCCAGCACAGGAACTGAGGCTTAAGGCATCTTACAGGGGCTGCAAGCCTGGACACACGTGGAAAGTCATGCACTAACTGCAGAGGACCTCGCAACCCGAGGATAGCTTCCACAGCGGCAGCCAGGGACTGCACACGCAGATGGTCATGCAGCGGAGCTAAGACTCTACAAAACATGTATGGCTATGCAGCAGAGCAGGGAACTGAGCAGCATCCATACAAGTAACAGACAACAGTATCTCAGCTGATTAGAGGGAAAGGAGTAAAAAGTAAGAGCACAGACATGCAGAGTAACGCCGGGGAAACAAGGACAAATACACCGGCGTTACACAATCAATGGAGGCAAATTTGGAATCATCATGGGACGTACTTGGAAGTTCCAACATGAAAACGATCCAAACACAAGGCCAAGTCGACTTGTCATTGGGTACAGCAGAGCAAAGTGAAGGTTCTGGAGTGGCCATCTCAGTCTCCTGACCTCAATATCATTGAGCCACTCTGGGGAGATCTCAAGCGCGCAGTTCATGCTAGACAGCCCAGGAATTTACAGGAACTGGAGGCTTTTTGCCATTACAGTGGGCAGCTTTACCATCTGAGAAAATAAAGAACCTCAACCACAACTACCACAAAAGACTTCAAGCTGTCATTGATGTGAGAGGTGGCAATACACGGTATTAAGAAATCGGGTATGTAAACTTTTAACCAAGGTCATTTGGATGTTTTGGGTTATCATTCATATTCTCTGAAAAAAAGGCCAAGAAAGCAAAAATTCTGCCAGGGTATGTAAACATTTGAGCACAACTGTATATATTGCTTCCTCTCCACTGGGGAGGTGCCTGAGCAACCTTCCTGTTTTGCAGTCAAAGTTTTGTAAGGTTGCATACCTTTTCCTGCTGCACTCTTATGCAGATCCTGCCTGCTGCACTCTGATGCGAACTCTGTCTGCTGCATTCTACTACAAACTCTGCCAGCTGTTCGCTCCAGTCTATCCTCTGGGTCCAGTTGCTATGCGTCCGTTGGTCTGTTCTGGAGTGGCAACTGGCGTTCATCGGGAGCCAAGTCTAACCTCACCATCAGAGGCTCTAGTGAGCAGTCAGGTGTTCGCTTAGTCACGCCCCTCCAGGCTCTCCACGGTCCGTGGCACAGTGGTTCCTCACTGATGCCATGTCATAGGGAGGAAGGTACAGGAGCCCTTAGGCCATGCTATATGGAGTAAGGTGCAGGAGCCCAGAGGGGCCACACTGAGGCCAGGGCTGGCGTTAGGGGCATGCAGACCTGGCAGACGCCTAGGGCCCTTGCTCCTCCATGGGCCCCCAGCCAGTGGCCACTAAGGGGCCCCTAAGGAAGAGAGTCCCGGCGCCGCCCCCCTACATTGCGCATTCAACTATGCCGATACAGTTGAAAGCAGTGATGTGACATTCCTTCACCCATTACTCCCCCTTTGCCTCAGCATGTGCAAGCAGTGGAGCTGATGAGACGCTCTTTAGAAGCCAAAGCAGTGGGGAAACGAGGAGGAGACGTAAGTATTGTGTGTGTGTGTATGCATGTGTGCGTATGTTTGCTGCACAAAACTGTGTTGTGTGTGGAGGGGACTGCACTACACTGTGTGTGGAGGGGACTGCACTATACTTTGTGCGGAGGGGACTGCACTATACTGTGTGTGGAGAGGACTGCACTATATGTTGTGGGGGCTGCATTATACTGTGTATGTGGGGACTGCACTGTGTGTGGAGGCTGTACTATACTGTATGTGAAGGGATACATTATACTGTGTGTGGAGGGCTGCATTATACTGTGTATAGGGCTGCATTATACTCTTTGGGGGCTGCACTATGCTGTGTGTGTGTTTGTGGGGGGGCTGCATTATACTCTATCAAGGACCAAGGGGAGTGTGTTATACTATATGTACTATATGGGACCTGCATTATACTGTATCGAGGACTATCTGTACCAATCACTTTCTTAGCCGGAGTAAGGGTAGGTGCACACGGTCAGTAAACCATGCGGGTTGGACAATGCGTACTTGTGCAGCGTACAGATGTTAATGCATAGTGGATGGGATTTCAAGAAATCTCATGCCCACTATACATGCACAGACGCCCGCAGCTCACCCGCGGAGACGGACAAGTGGCGCGTCTCTCCAGACAGCAGCATGTCTATTTATCTTGCGGAGACGTGATAAATCTCACCGTACAATGTATTGGACGCGGTGATTCCACACGGGTCAGTGATCACATGTAAATTGACCTGCGTTCAATAGACAGCAGCGCTTTGGATACAGCGGACATGTGCTGCCAATTACTGAATGTGTGCACCCGGCCTAAAGAGGCTGAGAAACAAGCGTCGAACGACTTCAATATTGTTGATCACACTCATTCAGCGGCCTGAACTCAGCGCACGTAAATACAACCGAAATGTTTCTGTGTGATGGTGCAATATATGAGCATTTGGGGCCCACTTTAACTTTTGCCCGGGCCCCACTTGTTAAACCTGCCCTGCTGAGACCATGACAAGGGAGGAAGTACGGAGCCTGGCATATGAGCGATGTCATAGGGGGAAGGTACAGGAGCCCTAGGGGCCACACTGAGGCCATGTCATAGGGAGGAAGGTACAGGAGCCCTGGGGGCCACACTGAGGCCATGTCATAGGGAGAAGGTACAGGAGACCTGAGGGGCCACACTGAGGCCATGTCTAGGAAGAAGGTACAGGAGCCCTGAGGGGCCACACTGAGGCCATGTCATAGGAGGAAGGTACAGGAGCCCGAGGGGCACACTGAGGCATGTCATAGGGAGGAAGGTACAGGAGCCTGAGGGGCCACACTGAGGCCATGTCATAGGAGGAAGGTACAGGAGCCCTGAGGGGCCACACTGAGGCCATGTCATAGGGAGGAAGGTACAGGAGCCCTGAGGGGCCACACTGAGGCCATGTCATAGGGAGGAAGGTACAGGAGCCCTGAGGGGCCACACTGAGGCCATGTCATAGGAGGAAGGTAAAGGAGCCCTGAGGGCCACACTGAGGCCATGTCATAGGGAGGAAGGTACAGGAGCCCTGAGGTGCCACACTGAGGCCATGTCATAGGGAGGAAGGTACAGGAGCCTGAGGGGCCACACTGAGGCCATGTCATAGAGAGGAAGGTACAGGAGCCCTGAGGGGCGACACTGAGGCCATGTCATAGGGAGGAAGGTACAGGAGCCAGGGCCACACTGAGGCCATGTCATAGAGGAAGGTACAGGAGCCCAAGGGCCACCTGAGGCCATGTCATAGGGAGGAAGGTACAGGAGCCCTGAGGGCCACACTGAGGCCATGTCATAGGGAGGAAGGTACAGGAGCCCTGAGGGCCACACTGAGGCCATGTCATAGGGAGGAAGGTACAGGAGCCCTGAGGGGCCACACTGAGGTCATGTCATAGAGAGGAAGGTACGGAGAGTCCTGAGGGGCCACACTGAGGCCATGTCATAGGGAGGAAGGTACAGAGAGCTCCTAGGGCAACACTGAGGTCATGTCATAGGGATGCACCACTACAGGTAGAGTCCTGAGGGCCCACTGCAGGCTCATGTCATACGGCAGGAAGCGCATACAGGGAGAGTTCACATGGGGGTGAGACTGAATACAGCAGTGGCATGTGACATCAGTGTCACCACAAGATATAACTCTCCATCACGTTTCCCAAACACCGCAAGAACCCCTCCACATGAGACGCATCTGCAGGGATTGTATGTCTGTGATGCAGGTTCTCGCACTCCAGGCTGAGGAATATGAGTGGCGAGGGCCATATAAGCGAGGGACAGAAACACACACATACCTCCACCTGCAGACGGAAAAAGGACCTTTTGACGTCACAGCCCTGGACATTCACATGGGGGGAGAGTCACATGATCAGGGGCGACTTCAGGTTCAGGTCTGCAGGACCTCTGACAGATATTCTATGTTATAAGGAGTGGAGCGGAGCCCGTGTGTAATGGTGGAGCGGAGGCCACGGTTTAATGTGTGCGAGCCGCGCGTGTAATTGGGGAGCGGAGCCGCGTGTGTTGTGTGCGGAAACGGGCCGCGTGTTAAAAGTTGCGGAGAGGAGCCGCGCGGTAAAGTCTGGGGGGACGGGAGCCCGTGTGTAAGTGTGCGGACGAGCCCCCGCGTGTTTAAAAAGGGGGTTTTTTGCGGAGCGGGGGCCGCGTGTTAATTTTGCGGAGCGGACCGCGCTGTAATGGGTTCGGAGCGGAGCCGCGCGGTGTGTGTGCGGAGCGGAACCGCGCGGTAATTTTGCGGAGCGCGTTTAAAGTGTGCGGGCGGAGCCCCGTTGGAATGTAGCGAGC
>JARQOD010007714.1:0-38286 GCA_033576555.1 Oophaga sylvatica
GAAGTTTGCTGAGTCTTGCCTGCATCTTCTGCTATCAGATAAGATATTTTCTGCTTTTATTTTTGTGCTTGCTTTTTGCATTGTTCCCTGCACTTCTGTTCAGGTCAGCCGGGTCCCCTCCGGGGGCTTGTGCTCCTCTTAGTTTATCTGAAGCCACTGTTATTTGTTCATTTGCTTTTTCCTGTTTTTTTCAGTGTCTGCGGCTTAGTTTTGTTACACCAGAGATCGGATTTTAGATGGTAGAGATCGTGTGATCTCAGGTGTTTTTGCAATCAGAAGAGTTGGTATTTTTTAGGGTTTTTTTGGATTGCAGTGAGTATCCTTTCCTGTACTTTTCTGTCTAGACAGATTGGGCCCCAGCGTTTGCTCATTCTATTTTCTGTCTGTGTCCGTGCTTCTTCTTGTCTAACTGCCATTACATGTTTGGGGGCTTCCTATTTTCTTTGGGGATCTGCTCCGGGGCAGATAGCTTTCATCTTTCTGCCTTTAGGTATAGTTATCTCTCAGGCTGTGACGAGGCGTCTAGGATCAAGGTAGGAACGCTCCACGGCTACCTCTAGTTGTGTGGTTAGTTCAGGGTACTGCAATCCAATAGGTTCCAGCCTCTCTGGTGTATTGCCATTTTTGCTTATTCTCCTCAGCTACCAAAAAACAACAGTATCACCGGCCCAAACTGAAAATTATATGGTACTCACAGAAGGGAAAAATAGTGTGGAAAGAAAAAAAAAAGTTGTCAGAGTTGTTAGAGATTTTTTTTTTCCTGTTTGTTGCATTTTTTTCCTCTTTTTCTCTGGGTGCTGAGGAGGATTTTTTTTTCTCTCTCAATGGAGTTTGCACAGTTGTCTGGCCATGTGGATCAGCTTGCCACTGAGGTTCGGAGTATTGCTACCTATCTTGCTGGGTTGCCGGTTGTGGAACCTAGGATTCCCATGCCAGATTTGTTTTTGGGGGATCGGGCTAAATTTCTGAATTTCAAAAATAACTGTAAGTTGTTTTTTGCCTTAAAGCCTAAGTCCTCAGGGAATGCAGCACAGCAGGTTCAAATTGTCATCTCTCTCCTGCGCGGCGACCCTCAGGATTGGGCTTTTTCCCTGACACCTGGGGATCCTGTTTTGAATGATATTCATGCATTTTTTCTAGCTCTGGGGTTATTGTACAATGAACCTAATGTCACTGATCAAGCTGAAAAACCCTTGTTGGCATTAAATCAGGGTCTTGAAGACGCTGAGTTGTACTGTCAGAAATTCCGAAAGTGGGCAGTCCTGACCAAATGGAATGATGATGCTTTGGCAGCCCTTTTTCGGAAGGGGCTGTCAGAGAATGTAAAGGATGTTATGGTGGGATTCCCTGCTCCATCTGGTCTCAAAGATTCTATGTCATTGGCTATTCAAATTGACAGACGTTTGCGTGAGCGCAGAGGTATGCGTGATATAGTGTTGACTTGTGAGCCAGCTTCTGAGCCCATGCAGTGTGATAGAGTGACTTCTGGGGCACAGCATCATGAGTTTCGAAAGCGCAATGGGTTATGTTTCTACTGTGGTGATGCCTCTCATGCTATTTCAGTCTGCCCTAAGCGGGGAAGACGTTTTGCACGCTCAGTTGTCTTGGGTAGTGTTCAGACTAAATTTCTGTTGACTGTTACCCTGATTTGCTCCCTGTCCACATTTTCTGCTCAGGCTTTTGTTGATTCAGGAGCATCTATTAACCTGGTGGATTTTGACTTTGCCAAACGTTGTGGGTTTCCCATGATACCCCTGCGGAAGTCTATTCCCCTACTGGGCATTGATTCTTCCCCTTTGGCAGAGAATAAACCCCAGTTTTCTACTCAGGTGATAATGAGTGTTGAACCAGATCATCAGGAGAGTTGCAAATTTCTGGTGCTGTATAATCTGCATGACATTATTGTACTAGGTTTCCCTTGGTTACAGTCTCATAATCCTGTTTTGTTTTGGAAATCTGTGTCTGTGTCACCAGCAAAGCACCCTCACACCATCACACCACCTCCTCTATGCTTCACGGTGGGAACCAGGCATGTAGAGTCCATCCGTTCACCTTTTCTACGTGCAAAGCAGTAATCAAAGCAAAAGGTGGCTACTTTGAAGAACCTAGAATAAAAGACATATTTTCAGTTGTTTCACACTTTTTTGCAAAGTGTAATGTATAATTCCACATATGTTAATTCATAGTTTTGATGCCTTCAGTGTGATTCTACAATTTTCATAGTCATGAAAATACAGAAAAATCTTTGAATGAGAAGGTGTGTCCAAACTTTTGGTCTGTACTGTATATATATATATACATGTCATTGTGACATATATATATATATTATATATATATATATATATATTATATATTATATACATATATTTATAGTTCATACACTTCTACATAGTAAAATAGCCTCTGATTCAATTGCCGGGTAATGCCGGCTTTTGTGAAAATACAGAAGCACCCGACATGAAATGACACGTGGTTTATATAGAGTTAACCATGTCTTTTCATGTAGTTTGATATCTGGTTTTCACAAACAATTACATGAGTGTACAGTCATGGCCAAAAGTTTTGAGAATGACACAAATATTATATTTTCACATGATCTGCTGCCCTCTGGTTTTATGTGTGTTTGACAGATGTTTTTATCACAGACAGAAATATAATTGCAAACATATGAGTAACAAAAGCTTATATTGACAGTTAGAATGAGTTAATGCAGCAAGTCAATATTTGCAGTGTTGACCCTTCTTCTTCAGGACCTCTGAAATTCTCCCTGGCATGCTCTCAATCAACTTCTGGACCAAATCCTGACTGATAGCAGTCCATTCTTGCACAATCAATGATTTCATTTTGTCAGAATTTTTAGGTTTTTGTTTGTCCACCCGTCTCTTGATGATTGACCACAAGTTCTCAATGGGATTAAGATCTGGGGAGTTTCCAGGCCATGGACCCAAAATCTCTATGTTTTGTTCCCTGAACCATTTAGTTATCACCTTTGCTTTATGGCAAGGTGCTCCATCATGCTGGAAAAGGCATTGTTGATCACCAAACTGCTCTTGGGGGGTTGGGAGAAGTTGCTCTTGGAGGACATTCTGGTACCATTCTTTATTCATGGCTGTGTTTTTAGGCAAGACTGTGAGAGAGCCGATTCCCTTGGCTGAGAAGCAACCACACACATGAATGGTTTCAGGATGCTTAACAGTTGGCATGAGACAAGACTGGTGGTAGCGCTCACCTTGTCTTCTCCGAATGAGGCGTTTTCCTGATGTCCCAAACAATCGAAAAGGGGATTCATCAGAGAAAATAACTTTACCCCAGTCCTCAGCAGTCCACTGCCTGTACCTTTTGCAGAATATCAGTCTGTCCATGATGTTTTTTCTGGAGAGAAGTGGCTTTTTTGCTGCCCTCCTTGAGACCAGGCCTTGCTCCAAGAGTCTCCGCCTCACAGTGCGTGTAGATGCACTCACACCTGCCTGCTGCCATTCCTGAGCAAGCTCTGCACTGCTGGTAGCCCGATCCCGCAGCTGAAACACTTTTAAGAGATGGTCCTGGCGCTTGCTGGTCTTTCTTGGGCGCCCTGGAGCCTTTTTGGCAACAATGGAACCTCTCTCCTTGAAGTTCTTGATGATGCAATAGATTGTTGACTGAGGTGCAATCTTTCTAGCTGCGATACTCTTCCCTGTTAGGCCATTTGTGTGCATTGCAATGATGACCGCACGTGTTTCTTTAGAGATAACCATGGTTAACAGAAGAGAAACAATGATGCCAAGCACCAGCCTCCTTTTAAAGTGTCCAGTGGTGTCATTCTTACTTAATCATGACAGATTGATCTCCAGCCATGTCCTCATCAACACCCACACCTGTGTTAATGGAGCAATCACTGAAAAGAGGTTAGCTGGTCCTTTTAAGGCAGGGCTGCAATGATGTTGAAATGTGTTTTGGGGGATAAAGTTCATTTTCTAGCCAAATATTGACTTTGCAAGTAATTGCTGTTAAGCTGATCACTCTTTATAACATTCTGGAGTATATGCAAATTGCCATTAGAAAAAGTGAAGCAATAGACTTTGTAAAAATTAATATTTGTGTCATTCTCAAACTTTTGGCCATGACTGTATGTGTGCAAAATTTCACACCTGTAGGGGTTAATTAAAGGTGTAAATTTGTTGTAAAAAAAACAGACTTTTTGCTACGAATTTACACCTTTAATTAACCCCTACATGTGTCAAATTTTGCACACATACACTCATGTAATTGTTAGTGAAAACAATATATCAAACAACTTGAAAAGATATGGTTAACTCTATGTAAATCATGTGTCATTTCATGTCGGTTTCTGTATTTTCACAAAAGCCGGCAATTGAATTAGCGGCTATTTTACTATGTAGAAGTGTATGAACTATAAATATAAATAAATATATATATGTGTGTCACAAATTCAATGACATGTATATATATATATATATATATATATATATATTATATATACAGTTAGGTCCATAAATATTTGGACAGAGACAACATTTATCTAATTTTGGTTCTAGACATTACCACAATGAATTTGAAACAAAACAAATCAGATGCAGTTGAAGTTCAGACTTTCAGCTTTCATTTGAGGGTATCCACATTAAAATTGGATGAAGGGTTTAGGAGTTTCAGCTCCTTAACATGTGCCACCCTGTTTTTAAAGGGACCAAAAGTAATTGGACAAATGACTCCAAGGCTATTTCATGGACAGGTGTGGGCAATCCCTTTGTTATGCATTCTCAATTAAGCAGATGAAAGGGCCGGAGTTGATTTGAGGTGTGGTGTTTGCATTTGGAAGGTTTTGCTGTGAAGGAAACATGTGGTCACAGGAGCTCTCCATGCAGGTGAAACAAGTCATCCTTAAACTGCAAGAACAGAAAAAAAACCATCCAAGAAATTGCTACAACATTAGAAGTGGCAAAATCTACAATTTGGTACATCCTGAGAAAGAAAGAAAGCACTGGTGAACTCATCAATCCAAAAAGACCTGGGAGCCCACGGAAGACAACAGTGGTAGATGATCGCCACATACTTTCTTTGGTGAAGAAGAACCCGTTCACAACATCAACTGAAGTCCAGAACACTCTCAGTGAAGTAGGTGTATCTGTCTCTAAGTCAACAGTAAAGAGAAGACTCCATGAAAGGAAATACAAATGGTTCACATCTAGATGCAAACCATTCATCAATTCCAAAAATAGACAGGCCAGAGTTAAATTTGCTGAAAAACACCTCCAGAAGCCAGCTCAGTTCTGGAAAAGTATTCTATGGACAGATGAGACAAAGATGAACCTGTACCAGAATGATGGGAAGCCAAAAGTATGGAGAAGAAAGGGAACGGCACATGATCCAAGGCACACCACATCCTCTGTAAAACATGGTGGAGGCAACGTGATGTCATGGCCATGCATGGCTTTCAATGGCACTGGGTCACTTGTGTTTATTGATGACATAACAGCAGACAAGAGTAGCCGGATGAATTCTGAAGTGTACCGGGATATAGTTTCAGCCCAGATTCAGCCAAATGCTGCAAACTTGATTGGACGGCGCTTCATAGTACAGATGGATAATGACCCCAAGCATACAGCCAAAGCTACACAGGAGTTCATGAGTGCAAAAAAGTGGAACATTCTTCAATGGCCAAGTCAATCACCAGATCTTAACCCAATTGAGCATGCATTTCACTTGCTCAAATCCAGACTTAAGAGGGAAAGACCCACAAACAAGCAAGACCTGAAGGCTGCGGCTGTAAAGGCCTGGCAAAGCATTAAGAAGGAGGAAACCCAGCGTTTGGTGATGTCCATGGGTTCCAGACTTAAGGCAGTGATTGCCTCCAAAGGATTCGCCACAAAATTTTGAAAATAAAAATATTTTGTTTGGGTTATGTTTATTTGTCCAATTACTTTTGACCTCCTAAAATGTGGAGTGTTTGTAAAGAAATGTGTACAATTCCTACATTTTCTAACACATATTTTTGTTCAACTCTTCAAATTAAACGTTACAATCTGCACTTGAATTCTGTTGTAGAGGTTTCATTTCAAATCCAATGTGGTGGCATGCAGAGCCCAACTCGCGAAAATTGTGTCACTGTCCAAATATTTCTGGCCCTGACTGTATATATATGAGGTGTAAAATTGTTGAAAAAAAATGCGTGGACTCCCGCCCTATTTTCTCAACCAGACAGACAAAGAGAGGGACCATTATTTTTTGCCCTCCCCCCGGCTACTAACATCTGCCCCCAGACACCCCAGAAAAGGCAAATCTATAATTAGATTCGCCCTTTCTGGCACTTTGCCCATCTATTCCCATTGCCCTGTAGCGGTGGCAAATGGGTTAATAAGGGGTTAAAGCCACCTTGCTATTGAAAGGTGAGTTTAAGCCAGGCTAATAATTGAGAGCTGTCAATTAGACAACTATCAATTATTAATCCTATTGTATGAAATAAAAATAAAACACACACACTTTAATTAAAAATCATTTTAATGAAATAAACACACAGTTTTTGACCATATTTTATTTTACTGCCATTCCTTGCGAAGCCCTTGTTCACCTGTAATAAAACTAAAATAATAAAGCAACATTATTCTTACCTATCCGATGTTCAGTCAGGTCCCCCAATGTAATCCTTCTGAAAGGGTTAATGTTTACTGCAGAGACCGCAGCTAATGCTGACAGTCTCACAGTAAACCCCCGAATGAATGAGCTCCTCTCCTGGCTGACAGGAGAGGAAGTGGTTAGCATAATTGAATGCTTCCCACTTTCACTTCAGGTCAGCCAGGGACACCCACAGCATCAGTGACGTCAGAGGGAATCCCGGCTGACCTGAAGTGAACTGATTAACAAAAATAGGGGATCCTCTCGAAAAAAAAAAATGGCGTGGGGTCCCCCCTATTTTTGTTAACCAGCCTGATAAAGCAGACTACTGAAGCCTGGTTTTTCAGGCTGTTAAGGAGCCAATATCCATGGACCTTGCCAGCCTGATAATACCAGGCCACAGCAGTCTGCTTATCTTGGTTGTTTAACAAAAATAGGGGATCCCCTCGAAAAAAAATGGCGTGGGGTCCCCCCTATTTTTGTTAACCAGCCAGATGAAGCAAACTGCTGAGGCCTGGTTTTTCAGGCTGGTAAGGATCCAATATCCATGGACCTTGCAAGCCTGCTAATACCAGGCCACAGCAGTCTGCTTAGCTTGGCTGATTAACAAAAATAGGGGATCCCCTCGAAACAAAAATGGTGTGGGGATCCCCCTATTTTTGTTAACCAGCCAAGTAAAATGCAGACTGCTGCGGCCTGGTATTAAAAGACTGTCAAGGCCCATGGATTTTGGCCCTCAACAGCCTAAAAAAACCAGGCTGCAGCAGCCCCACAATTTGGCGCATCAAAAGATGTGCCAATTGTGGCACTTTACCCGGCTCTTCCCACTTGCCCTGTAGCGGTGGCAAGTGGGGTAATACGATACGATACGATACGATACACTTTATTGATCCCGGGGGGAAATTACAGTATTACAGCAGCAATACAAACAGCAGTACATAAAATATTAGGACACAAATCTTGCACAGGTATACCAACATTACATAATAAATAAAAGTGTGTAGTTCAGGTGTATATAAGACAATGTTAATTGACATTAGTACACCAGCCATCAGTCATTATTTTCTACCACCCTTAGGAAATTATTATACATCCCCATAGCAGTAGGTACAAACGATTTCCTGAATTTCTCCTTCTTGCACCTTAGTAGGATTAGACGGCTGCTGAATGTGCTCTTCTGATTCAAGAACAGCTCGTATAGTGGGTGTGTGTTATTGTTCATTATTGCCCTACACTTCTTCTGAATTCTATCCTCCAATACCTCCTCAAAAGAGTCAAGATGGAGGCCAACAGCTGCGCTTGCCTTCTTGATAAGTTTGTTGAGTTTATTAGCGTCAGCTACTCGCACACTACTGCCCCAGCAAATGATAGCAAAAAAGATGGCGCTTGCTACAACGGACTGGTAGAACATCTCCAGCATTTTACTGCACACATTGAACGACCTGAGCTTCCGCAGAAAGTACAGTCTGCTCATTCCCTTCTTGTAAACCTTTTCTGTATGACACCTCCAATCGAGTTTACTGTCAAGGTGAACCCCCAAATATTTGTAGCTCTCAACAATCTCCACCTCCTGGCCAGCAATGGTGATTGGTATGTAATCTTCCTTTTTCCTTCTATAACTCACCACCATCTCCTTGGTTTTCTTTACATTTAGTTCTAGACAGTTAGTCTGACACCAATCCACAAAGTCAGAAACCACCCTTCTATATTCCTCCTCCCCCCGGACCCCACAATGCCCCCTACAATCACGGAGTCATCTGAGAATTTTTGGAGGTGACAGAAATCAGATTTATACTGAAAGTCAGTTGTATACAATGAGAAGAGGAAGGGTGACAGCACTGTACCCTGAGGGGCTCCCACACTGCTCCGTACACTGCCAGATACCACCTCCCCCATCCTTACAAACTGCGGCCTGTCTGTCAGGTAGTCACTTATCCAGTTCACCATCCCCTCATCTACCGCCATAGCAGTCAACTTATTACGTAGTAAGAGCGGCTGTAGGGTATTGAAAGCACTAGAGAAGTCAAAGAACATAGCGCGCACTGCAGTTCCATCATTGTCCAAGAGCGAATGCATTGTATGTAGCAGAGACGCTACAGCATCATCCACCCCCAATCTCTGCTGGTACGCAAACTGCAGGGGGTCAGTGAAGGCCCTCACCCTCGGGCACAAGTAGGCGAGTATTATTCTCTCCAAGGACTTCATAGCATGCAATGTTAAGGCCACTGGACGATAGTCTTGTAGGGAAGTTGGAAAAGTGGTCTTAGGAACCGGCACCAGGCAGGTGGTCTTCCACAGTTCTGGTACCCCCTGTGTTTGAAGGCTCCAGTTAAACAGGTGCTGGAAGACAGTACACAGTTGGTTGGCACATGCTCTGAGGACATGTGGGCTGAGGCCATCAGGCCCAGCTGCTTTGCCAATAACAAGTCTGCTAAACTGTCTTCTCACGTCGCTTTGGGAGACAGTTAAGGCAGGCAGCTTATCCCCCAATGTCAATGCTGCAGATCTTTTCCCAGATCCATCCCCCATTTCTGATGATGCTGTGCTTGTGCTGGTGAATCTGTTGAAAAACTCATTCATTTCATTAGCCCAGGGCAGATCCACTTCCCCATGCTCCGACTTTGCCTTAAACCCAGTTAGCTGTTTCATGCCCGACCACACCTCCATGGAATTGTTCTGTGACAATTTATTTTCTAATTTAATTCGGAACGCCTCACGGGCATTCTTAATTTTCCCCTTTAAGTCCCTTTGTATCAATTTCAGTTTCTTAGTATCCTTCATTTTAAATGCCAGTTTTTTCTTGTTTAGTAAGTGTTTCAATTCTTTTGTAATCCAAGGCTTGTTATTTGCATAACATCGAATCTTTTTAGCTGGTACAACAGTGTCAGTACAAAAATTTATATAATCCGTTACTCGCCCGGCAATATCATTTACATTATCATGCTCTCCCCTGTCGCAAATCACCTCCCAGTCTGTGAGGTCAAAACAGTCTCGTAGAGCCTCTTCTGCCTCTGGATTCCACTTCCTAATTAATTTTATTGTGGCTGGCTGTTTACTGACAACAGTTTGGTATGATGGAGACAATAGTATGAGGTTGTGGTCTGATTTCCCCAGGGGGGGCAGTGCAGATGATGAATAGGCATCTTTAACATTCGCATAGAGGAGATCCAGTATACTGCTGTCTCTTGTGGCACATTTTACATATTGATAGAACTTTGCAAGAGTCTTTGAGATCATGGCTCTGTTAAAGTCCCCAGAGATTACAGTTAACGAGTTTGGGTGCTTTGTCTGAATGCGGTCTAACACCCCTGACATTACTTCCCCAGCCGCCTCTTGATTTGCGGATGGAGGGATATACAGGACTACTGTAATGCAAATGGAAAATTCTCTAGGTAAATAGTAGGGCCTGAGGCCAACTGCTAAGAGTTCAATGTTTTGAGTGCAGTGAATTTCTTTAACAGTAATATGACGCTGATTGCACCATCTGTTATTAATGTATAATATCACCCCACCACCCTTCTTCTTACCAGACTTAGCTTTGTCTCTATCAGCCCGGACCATGTGAAACCCTGGAATCAAAACACTTGAATCAGGAACATCCCCATGTAACCAGGTTTCTGTGAAGCACATGAGACTGCATTCCTTGTACTCCAAGTGGGTTTTACACAGAGCTAGAAGTTCATCCGTCTTATTTCCCAGCGATCGTACATTACCCATGATAATGGATGGGACTGCAGGTTTAAACCTTCTTCTCCTGGACTTCACCTTTTTTCCTGCTCTGCAGCCTCTGAAAGGTCTCCACACTTCACAGGGAATAAGTGGTATGTCCGCAGCTGTAGTAGCCTTCATCCTGCTCAGCTCCAGAAGTCGATCCCTTGAATATACAACACATTTAGTGACAGACTTAGGGGCAACCAGCACATCAGTGTCCCTGTCCTTTGCTCCAGTCCGCGCCATATATGACTGTTTCCAGTGTTCTCCTCTGTACACGGATGGCTGCATCAGTAACCAACAAGGTTGAAGCTGTGTGTATTGTGGAACTGTAGCTGGTAGTGGTTGCATTAAATTCATTTCCATGGGTGTGTCGCATCACTGGTATCCATTTAGGAGTTGCATGTACCTGTAGGGGAATGTACGTAGTAGTGGCAGATCCAGGTGCTGATCCAGAGCTGCATGTCCAGAGGCAGTTGGTTGTATGGGTAAATAGTTTCCACCTTCCCACAATGGTCCGTCAAACAGGAACAGTGCGATCCAGAGTATAAACCATCCATCAATCCGCGGTTGCAAATTAGGAGTCCATAAAGGTACCAAAGCAAGTAGAAAGTCCAAAAGAATGTCCAAAACAGACAACAGAGACAAAAGAAACAAAAGAGTAGCTGCTGCTGCAATGGGCTGCCAGTAGCACGGCGCCTTGTTATATCCTCTGACTTGCAGAGAGCAGACAGACACGTCTGCTCACTTCGAAGTCTAGAGTGTTAATAAGGGGTTAATGTCACCTTTGATTGATCGGTGACAATAAGCCCGGTTAATAATGGAGAGGCGTCAATAAGACACAGATCCATTATTAATCATAGTTTGTAAATTTAAAAGAAAAACACAGCCAGAATAAAGTCTTTCAATGAAATAAAACACCACACAGTTTTCATTAATTTTATTCTTCTCTCATTCCTGCGACGCCATCAATCTCCTGTAATAAACCAAAAATAATAAACCAGCACAAATACCACCTGTCCGACGCAGTCCATATTAACGAGTGTCCCACGACGAGTCCAGCTCTGCTACATCTGCATGCCAGGCTGAACCTGACATCCACATGGAGCAGAGCTGCTTACCGTTGCGGCTTCCCCGGCGGTGATGTCATCCGGACTGGTTTACGGCCAGCTGTCGCGAGAGTGCAGCTGGCCGAGATTACCCAGTACCCGGCAGTCACTGCAGTTATCGCGAGATTCTGCACGTAACCGCCAGGGACAGGGTAATGGCGGCATCCAGAAGGACGTGACCACCGGGGAAGGCGATCTTCTGCCAGGTAAGTGAGTACTCTGCTGAGTCCTGACTCCTGAAAGACCCGACCAACACTGACTGTGACAGTTTCGGGAAGTTCCTGTGTCACGTACTGCGTTCTGTGACACAGGAACTTCCAATAGACTTGCAGGAAAATTCCAATTCCGGTATCCGATATGACAAAAATATCGGATCTCAGAATCGGAATTCCGATACAGCAAATATCGTCCGATACCCGATATTTGCAGTATCGGAATGCTCAACACTAATCTTGTGCCATTACCTAAGTTACCTTCCTTCTCCGAATTGGTGCCTTTGTTCCTTCAGCACGTGGTTCGGTTACATGGCATTCCGGAGAACATTGTGTCTGACAGAGGAGTCCAGTTTGTTTCCAGATTTTGGAGGACATTTTGTTCTAAACTTGGTGTTCAATTATCTTTCTCCTCTGCTTTTCATCCTCAGACCAATGGACAAACCGAGAGAACAAACCAGACCTTGGAGACTTATTTGAGATGTTTTGTGTCTGCTGATCAAGATGACTGGGTCTCTTTTTTGCCTTTGGCTGAGTTTGCTCTTAATAATAGGGCTAGCTCTGCCACCTTGATGTCTCCATTTTTCTGCAATTCTGGGTTTCACCCTCGATTTTCTTCGGGACAGGCGGAGGCTTCTGTCTGTCCGGGTGTTGACTCTGTTGTGGAGCGTATGCAGCAGATTTGGGACCAGGTAGTGGAGAGGTTGTTTCTCTCTCAGGAGAAGGCCCAACAGTTTGCCAACCGGCATAGGACTGATGGTCCTCGGTTTAAAGTGGGGGACTTGGTTTGGTTGTCCTCAAGAAATATCCCTATGAGGGTTGCATCTCCAAAGTTTAAGCCTAGGTTCATTGGACTTTATAAGATCATGGAGATTCTTAATCCTGTTTCCTTCCGTTTGCTTCTTCCAGGGACATTTAAGATCCATAGCGTGTTCCATAAGTCCTAAGTTCCATAAGAAGAGGTTTGTCGAGCCAGTGGTTCCTATGACTGCGCCTCCTGACCCTGTTTTGGTTGAGGGCAATCTGGAGTATGTGGTTGAGAAAATATTGGATTCTCGTTTTTCTAGACAGAAACTCCAGTATTTGGTTAAGTGGAGAGTTTATGGTCAGGAGGACAATTCTTGGGTGTTTGCTTCGGACATCCATGCTAGGAGACTGATCCGTGCCTATCACTGAGCTCATCCTGATCAGCCTGGTTGCACAAGTGAGGGTTCGGTGACCCCTCCTCAAGTGGGGGGTACTGTTATGAATGTGCTGGAGATGATTTCTGAGCAGAGGCTCCCTCTGGTTGTTGCAGACAGTACTGAACCTCACAGCGAGGAATGGCAATCTGGGATCACAGACTGGACTGATATAAGAGAGGTTCCCTCCCATGATGGTCGCCGGTGATCAATTGTTCTTGTCTCAATTGTGGTTAATGGTTCATTTGGAAGTTTGCTGAGTCTTGCTTGCATCTTCTGCTTTCAGATAAGATATTTTCTGCTTTTATTTTTGTGCTTGCTTTTTGCATAGTTCCCTGCACTTCTGTGGAGGTCAGTCGGGTCCCCTCCTGGGGGCCTGTGCTCCTCTCAGTTTATCTGAAGCCACTGTTATTTGTTCATTTGCTTTATCCTGTTTTTTCAGTAGCTGTGGCTTAGTTTTGTTACACCAGAGATCTGATTTAGGTGGTAGAGATCATGTGATCTCAGGTGTTTTTGCAATCAGAAGAGTTGGTATTTTTTAGGGGTTTTTTTGGATTGCAGTGAGAATCCTTTCCTGTACTTTTCTGTCTAGACAGATTGGGCCCCAGCGTTTGCTCATTCTATTTTCTGTCTGTGTCCTTGCTTCTTCTTGTCTAACCGCCATTACATGTTTAGGGGCTTCCTATTTTCTTTGGGGATCTGCTCCGGGGCAGATAGCTTTCCTCTTTCTGCCTTTAGGTGTAGTTATCTCTCAGGCTGTGACGAGGCGTCTAGGATCAACGTAGGAACGCTTCACGGCTACCTCTAGTTGTGTGGTTAGTTCAGGTTACTGCAATCCAATAGGTATTACTATTTTTGCTTTTTCTCCTCAGCTACCTAAACATAACAGACTCTATGTCATTAGCTATTCAAGTTGACAGACTTCTGCTCGAGCGTAGAAATATGCGTGAGATTGTGATGTCTTGCGTGCTAGCCACTGAGCCCATGCAGTGTGATGGAGTGACTTCTGGGGCACAGCGTCATGAATATCATAAGCGTAATTAGTTGTGCTACTATTGTGGCGACGCTTCTCATGCTATTTCCGTCTGCCCCAAGCGGGGAAGACGTTTTGCACGCTCAGTTGTTTTGGGTAGTGTTCAGACTAAATTTCTGTTGATTGTTACCTTGATTTGCTCCATGTCCACATTTTCAGCTCAGGCTTTTGTTGATTCAGGGGCAGCTATAAACCTGATAGATTTTGATTTTGCCAAACATTGTGGTTTTCCTATGATACCCCTGCAGAAGTCTATTCCTTTGCTGGGCATTGATTCTACCCCCTTGGCGGAGAATAAACCCTAGTTTTCTACCCAGGTGATAATGCGGGTTGACCCGGACCACCAAGAGAATTGCAAATTTTTGGTGTTACATAACTTTCATGACATTGTTGTTTTGTGTTTTCCTTGTTTACAGACTCACAATCCTGTTTTGGATTGGAAGTCTGTGTCTGTGACCAGTTGGGGTTGTCAATGTGTTCATGCTGACACGCCTGTTTTTTCTGCCTCCCCCAGTCTCAAGATGTTTTTTCTGCCTCCCCCCAGTCTTAAGATGTTCCTGACTGTTTGACTGATTTTTCTGATGTGTTTAGTGAGAGTAAGTCTGCATCTTTACCTCATAGGAGTTATGATTGTGCTATTGACTTAGTACCCGGCTGTAAATTCCCCAAGGGTCGACTCTTTAATTTATCTGTACCTGAGCATGAGGCTATGCGATCTAATATCAAAGAGTCTTTAGAGAAGGGTCATATCAGACCATCCTCTTCACCCTTGGGCGCCGGCTTTTTCTTTGTGGCCAAGAAGGATGGCTCATTGAGGCCGTGTATTGATTATCGTCTCCTGAAAAAGATCACTGTTAAATATCAATATCCATTACCCTTGATTTCGACCTATTTTTCAGAGTGAAGGGTGCTTGTTGGTTTACTTAGCTTGACTTCAGGTGGGCGTATAATCTTATTCGTATCAAGCACGGAGATGAATGGAAGACGGCGTTTAATACCCCAGAAGGGCATTTTGAGTACCTAGTGATGCCTTTTGGGCTCACTAATGCCCCTTCCGTCTTCCAATCCTTTATGAACTATATTTTCCGGGATTTCGTGGATAAATTTCTGATCGTTTATTTGGACGATATCTTGATTTTTTCCAATGACTGGGATTCTCATGTGGAACATGTTCGGACTGTATTCCGGATTTGAGAGAAAACGCATTGTATGTGAAGGGATCAAAATGTCTTTTTGGAGTACAGAAGGTTTCAATTCTGGGATTAATTTTGTCTCCGTCTGTTATTGAAATGGACCCGGTCAAAGTTCAGGCCATTTGTGATTGGGTTCAACCCACTACATTGAAGGCTCTTCAGAGATTTTTGGGTTTTGCTAATTTTTATCGTAAATTTATAGCTAGTTTCTCAGGTATTGTGAAGCCACTGCCTGATTTGACCAAGAAGGGATCTGATGTAGTGAATTCGTCTCCTGAGGCAGTTTCTGCGTTTCAAGAGCTTAAGCGTACATTCACTTCTGCTCCTGTTCTGCGCCAACCTGATGTTTCTCTACCATTTCAGGTGGAGGATGATGCTTCTGAGATTGGTGCAAGAGCCGTTTTGTCCCAAAGGGATCCGGAAACCTCTAAGAGTAAACCTTGTGCCTTTTTCTCTTGAAAATTTTCCCCAGCGGAACGTAATTATGATGTGGGTAATCGGTAGTTATTGGTCATCAAGTGGGCTTTTGAGGAGTGGAGACATTGGCTAGAAGAAGCCAAGCATCAGGTGGTGGTCCTCACAGATCATAAGAACCTGGTTTATCTTGAATCAGCCAAGCGACTTAGTCCTAGACAGGCCAGGTGGGCCTTGTTTTTCACAAGTTTTAATTTTGTGGTCTCTTTTCTCCCGGGCACTAAGAATGTTAAGGCGGATGCTCTCTCGAGGAGTTTCTTTCTGGATTCTCCTGAGGTAACTGAGCCTGCTGTTATTCTGAAGGAGGATGTGGTTCTTTCCGCTATCTCGCCCAATTTGAGACTGGCTTTGGAGAAATTTCAGGTGGATAAACCTGAACGTTCCCCTGCTGGGAGATTGTTTGTCCCAGACCAGTGGAGGAAGAATGTGGTGTCCGAGATTCATTGCTCTGCGTTGGAAGGCCATCCTGGTATTTTTGGTACCAGAGATTTGGTGAGTTGGTCCTTTTGGTGGCCCACTTTGTCTCGTGACGTCAGGGACTTTTATGCAGTGCTGTGGAACTTGTTCTCGGTCCAAGCCTTGCTTTCGCTCTAATGGTTTGTTAATGCCATTGCCTGTGCCCAAGAGGCCATGGACCCATACCTCTATGGATTTTATTTCCGACCTCCCTGTCTCTCAGAGAATGACCGTTATTTTGGTGATCTGTGATAGGTTTTCCAAGATTAGAGATGAGCGGTGTTCGAAGCGAACTGTTCGCCAATTTCAAATTCGAATTGTTTTGGGCGTTGTTCGAGCCATTCGACGAACCCGAACGATTTTGAAAAAATCCGGCTGTTCGAGGTTATGTTCGATAACTGTTCGTGCACCTAAATCGTCACTGGATTTTTTCACAGTAATGCTGACAATCACTGTTAATACACAGTTTGAGTGTACAGAGGGGCGGGGGGAGGGGCGTGAGATGGATCTCTGCAGAAATAATGAAGATCTCCATTTTTTTTCTCTTTCCCGCATTTCCAGTGGGGAGGTGCAGTCTGTCAGCCTATCAGCAGCGCACACACGGAGCGAAGTGCTTTTTTTTCACACAAGCAAGGGCATGTGTCATTGGCTGTGTATGTCACACGTCCTTGCCCTATAAGACCCAGCCATTTCCCCCCTCGCCACCATTTTCTCACTGCTGCAGCACAGTGTTAGACGGCACTGCTTCTGCTGTTAGCGCTATCTTTCTAACAGTGACTGTGAAGCGAATTTGCAGTTAGACAGGAAGATTTAGGGAGTAGGGAGGGACTAGTTTGTAATTGCAGCCCTTTTAAGGGCTAGGTTACAGCAGTTCCTAGCACTTTTAGCAGGCAGGTCTGTGCTCTATATGGACAGATAGGTCAACTTGGGAGTAGTGACTATTTGTAATTGCAGCCCTTTTGAGGGCTAGGTTACATCAGTTGCTATCACTTTTTGCCAGCTCCACCAGCGTTGAAATACTCATAATTTTTGGCTGCATCTTGCCTGTAATATAATTGTGGGCATAGTAGCAGTCTGTGGTACTCATTGTATTAGGCCATCTATACAAAGCTCCACCAGTGTTGAAAAAAAAAAATTATCTGCATCTTGCCTGGACAATAATTTTGGGCATAGTAGCAGTGCGTGGTGCTCATTCTATTAGGCCATCTATACAAAGCTCCCCCAGAGTTTAAAAAAAAAGAATTTTTATCTGCATCTTGCCTGGACAATAATTTTGGGCATAGTAGCAGTGTGCGGTACTCATTCTATTAGGCCATCTATACAAAGCTCCACCAGCATTAAAAAAAAAAAAAATTCTATCTGCATCTTGCCTGGACAATAATTTTGGGCATAGTAGCAGTCTGTGTTACTCATTCTATTAGGCCATCTATAAAAAGGTCCAGCAGCGTTGAAATACTCATAATTTTTTGCTGCATCTTGCCTGTAGAATAATTGTGGGCATAGTAGAAATCTGTGGTACTCATTGTATTAGGCCATCCATACAAAGCTCCACCAGCGTTGAAATACTCATAATTTTTTGCTGCATCTTGCCTGTAATATAATTGTGGGCAAAGTAGCAGTCTGTGGTACTCATTGTATTAGGCCATCTATACAAAGCTCCACCAGCGTTAAAAAAAAAAGAATTTTTATCTGCATCTCGCCTGGACAATAATTTTGGGCATAGTAGCAGTGTGTGGTACTCATTCTATTAGGCCATCTATACAAAGCTCCACCAGAGTTAAAAAAAAATGAATTTTTATCTGCATCTCGCCTGGACAATAATTTTGGGCATAGTAGCAGTGTGTGGTACTCATTCTATTAGGCCATCTATACAAAGCTCCACCAGAGTTTAAAAAAAAATAATTTCTATCTGCATCTTGCCTGTATAATAATTGTGGGCAGAGTAGCACTCTGTGGTACTCATTGTATTAGGCCATCTATACAAAGCTCCACCAGCGTTGAAATACTCATAATTTTTTGCTGCATCTTGCCTGTAATATAATTGTGGGCATAGTAGCAGTCTGTGGTACTCATTCTATTAGGTCATCTATACAAAGCTCCACCAGCGTTCAAATACTAAGAATTTTTTGCAGCTATCGTTTTTTCTGCAAACAACTTCAGAGTTGTCAATTAGGTAACCAACAAAATGAGTGGCAAAAGGCCTGCTGCTGGTGGAAAGGGGAATAGGTGTGTTGTGAAGGGAAAAAATGTTGTGTCCGTGGGGTAGTTGTTAAAGCAACAGTAACATCTGCAGAAGAAAGACCATCTTCCAGCCAAACTAAGATGTCTACTTCTTTTAGTGGACAATGTGGTACGATCCATTTCTTATGGGCAGGCCCATCGCTACAAATTCCAGAAGAGGCACAAAAAAAGGTGCTTCAACAGATATCAAGCGCTCCTTTAAGTCAGCTCTCCACCTCAACTACAACATCACAAAAACTCCAGTCCTCAGAGGTGTCACCCCAATCGCACTTGCTTCCTCACAGCTCCCAAGTCTCCAACTGCCCGTCTGAGTATGGGGTAGAACAGATGGTTGATTCTGCAGAGCTGTTTACTCATACTATAGCCTGGGAATCAGAGGTCGTCTCCACAGCTTCTGTGAATCCAGACGAGGAAATGATCTGCACTGATGCCCAGAATGTTTATGAGCCGGATCCAGGACCAGATGAAGAAGGTTCTGAGCATAATGAAGCCCCTCGTTCCCAAACTGTTACTCCTGTTGGTGGAGAGAATGAGGAAGACGATGATGAAACTCAAATACCTGATTTGAGCGACAACTTGAGTTTTGTGTCAGGGCAGGAAGAAGTTGGCTCTGAGGACGACAGGTGTGAGAACACACAGGGTGATGATGACGAGGTTGCAGATCCCACTTACTGTCAACCCACAATCAGACAGTCGATGAGGTCAGCAGAGGAGGTGGAGAAGGATTCGAGTAACGACGAGTTCAGGGTGCGCCTTCCTGGACAGAGACGTAGTACTGGAAGCATGTCACCAACTGCATCCCCAACCACAACTCTGCCTCTGACTACAAGTCAAGGTGGCTCTTCAGGTCGCATGGGTTCTAAGCCTTGCATAGCCTGGGCATTTTTTAACATCGATAAGGATGACCCAACTGGTGTTATCTGTAACATTTGTGACCAAAAGCTAAGTAGAGGCCAAAAAATCCATAGTTTGAGTACTTCATGCATGAACCGTCACATGGATATGAAGCATAAGTTGCAGTGGCAAGCTCACTGTGCTACAATGCGGCCTAGCGGGCCGGCCCAACCACAGTCTGCCCCATCTTGAGCATCCGCGACCGCGGCCTCTTCATCCTCTGTGACTGGGGGGACAGCAGTCAGACCTGTTTTGAGACTCAGACCTGGCACCTCTTTACCAGTAACAGCCAGTCATATTGGCAGGTCATCAGTTCATTTGGAAGTGGAAACACCAGCTGGTGTTGAGCGCTCTCCGACATCGAGAGCACCACCTTTGGATCAAGGCAACCTAACTTTTGCGCCTGCATCTTCCTCACAGATCGTCAGTTGTCCGGGGACACCCTACTCAACCCCATCTACACACAACAGCCAGCCCTCGGTCCCTCAGATGTGGTCAAGTAAAAGACCATTTCCTCCTAGCCATGAGAAAGCTAAGAGGTTGAATTTCACCATCTGCAAGCTCTTGGCTACAGAAATGCTGCCTTTCCGCCTTGTGGACACAGAGGATTTTCGAGACCTTATGTCCGTCGCAGTGCCCCAGTACCAGATGTCCAGAAGGCACTACTTCTCAAAGAAAGGTGTGCCTGCGCTCCACCAGCATGTCGCACACAACATCACCGCTTCTTTGAGAAACTCAGTGTGTGACAGGGTGCATTTCACCACAGACACTTGGACGAGTAGGCATGGACAGGGGCGGTACATGTCACTGACTGGGCACTGGGTAACTATGGTGACAGCAGGACAAGGGGCTGCTGTCCAAGTCTTGCCGTCCCCACGAGTTGTGCGTCAATCCTCTTTATCTCGAAGTTCCTCCACTGCTTCTGCCTCCTCAACCTCATCTCGGTCCTCCACCTGCAACCAAAGCCTGTCTGGTCATGCCACGGGCTTTCAAACTGCGCAGAAGGGATCCTGCACACCTCCTTGCTATGCTGGCAGAAGGGCTCAACGTAAACAGGCGGTTTTTACGTTGAAATGTCTGGGAAATGTGAGTCACACAGCTGAGGAGTTGTGGTCAGCTCTGGAGAACCAGTTTCATGAATGGTTGTCTCCACTGGACCTGCAGCCAGGGAAGGCCATGTGCGACAATGCCGCAAACCTGGGTGCGGCCCTTCGCCAGGGCAATGTCACACACGTGCCTTGTTTGGCTCACGTGTTGGACCTGGTTGTCCAGCAATTTTTAGCCCACTATCCCTGACTACATGGCCTTCTGCCCGCTGTGTGCTCACTTCCGCCGTTCGCATCCCGCAGCTCAGCGACTTACATCTCTACAGCAGTCGTTGAGCCTGGCACTTCACCGGCTAAAATGTGATGTACCAACACGGTGGAATTCAACTCTGCACATGTTGCAGCGACTGTGGCAGCACCGACAAGCCCTGGTGCAATACGTTCTGAATTATAGCCTGGGCCAACGAGATTCAGAGGGGGGCAAATCATGCTGGAGGAGTGGTCTCAGATCAGAGACCTATGCACCCTTCTGCACAGTTTTGAAATGGCCATGAAGATGTTTAGTGCTGACGATGCCATTATCAGCATGACTATTCCGGTGATTTACATGCTGGAGCAGATGTTAAACAGAATTCGGAGTCAGGTGGTGGAACAAGAGGAGGTGGAGGAAGTAGAGGAGGAGGAGTTGTATGCGGAAGGGCTAACATCCAGACAGTCGGCAGCACCAAGGTGGCTGGCATGGGAGGGTGGGGGAGAGGGATTAACCAGGGAGCATGGTAGCAGCCAAACTAGTGAGGAAGGTGCAGGAGCCCAGGAAGAAGAGGAGGATGAAATGGCGATGGGCATGGAAGACTCTTCAGATCAGGGAGACCTTGATCACATTTCGGTTGTGCGAGGTTGGAGGGAGAGGGCAGAGGAAGGAAGCATGATTCATACCTCGCCTCCAACACAACAGGGACTTGGTGCTCCTGGATGCGCAAGACACATGAGTGCCTTCTTGCTGCACTACCTGCAACATGACCCTCGAATTGTCAGAATTCGAAATAAATCCTGACTACTGGGTAGCCACACTGTTAGATCCCTGGTACAAAAGTAAATTGGCCGAAATAATTCCTGCCATAGAAAGGGATTCACGCATGCATGAGTATCAGCAGAGACTGTTGCAAAATCTTACATGTGTTTTTCCACAAATCACCAGTGGTGCACGTAGTGAATCTCACAGTTCTAACTTGCCAACCGTGGCTCTGTCGAGTCTTCAGCACTCAAACCGTAACAGAAACACAGTATCTGCTTGTGTTAACAGCAATTTTGCGGAATCCTTTCACCAGTTTTTTAGCCCATCCTTTGCAAGGCCACAGGAGACAAGAAGTCAGACACATAGTCAACGCCTAGAGATGATGGTACAGGAGTATCTCCAACTGAACATCGAAGCCATGACTGTGTCACTGGACCCTTGCTCTTTTTGGGCTTCCAATCTGGATAAATGGCCGGAGCTCGACACTCACGCCTTGGAGATCTTGTCATGCCCCGCAGCCAGCGTTCTCTCTGAACGTGTGTTCAGCGCTGCTGGTGGTGTGCTGACAGATAAGCGCACCCGGCTGTTCACTGAGAATGTAGACAGACTCACTTTCATAAAGATGAACAAATCATGGATCCGCAAGGACTTTTCTACCCCTGTGTCATCCTGGGGAGAGTAAAAGCTTGAGGATTTGGTAAAATCACCTCACTAAACGTTTTAAGCTTTAAAATTGCTAATAATTTGTAGCTGCATCTAGGCCGGAAAATAATTTTGGACCTGTAGCAGTGTGTGTTACTCATTCTAATAGGCCATCTATACTAAGCTTCACCAGCTTTCAAATGAATAATAATTTTAGCTGCATCTTGCCTGGACAATAATTTTGGGCATGTAGCAGTGTGTGTTACTCATTCTAATAGGCCATCTATACTAAGCTTCACCAGCTTTCAAATTAATAATAATTTTAGCTGCATCTTGCCTGTAGAATAATTTTGGGCCTGTAGCAGTGTGTGGTACTCATTGTATTAGGCCATCTATTCTAAGCTCCATCAGCTTTCAAATTAATAATAATTTTTATCTGCATCTTGCCTGGACAATAATTTTGGGCCTGTAGCAGTGTGTGGTACTCATTCTATTAGGTCATCTATACTAAGCTCCACCAGCTTTCAGATTAATAATAATTTTTATATGCATCTTGCCTGTAGAATAATTTTGGGCCTGTAGCAGTGTGTGATACTCATTGTATTAGGCCATCTATACTAAGCTCCACCAGCTTTCAAATTAATAATAATTTTTATCTGCATCTTGCCTGGACAATAATTTTGGGCCTGTAGCAGTGTGTGTTAGTCATTCTAATAGGCCATCTATACTAAGCTCCACCAGCTTTCAAATTAATAATAATTAATAGCTGCATCTTGCCTGTGGAATAATTTTGGGCCTGTAGCAATGTGTGGTACTCATTGTATTAGGCCATCTATACTAAGCTCCACCAGCTTTCAATAATTTTTAATAATTTTTGTTCTCTCTGAACGTGTGTTCAGCGCTGCTGGTGGTGTGCTGAGTCTGACAGATAAGCACACGCGGCTGTCCACTGAGAATGTAGACAGACTCACGTTCATAAAGATGAACAAATCATGGATCCGCAAAGACTTTTCTACCCTGTGTCATCCTGGATAGAGTAAAAGCTTGAGGATTTGGTAAAATCACCTCACCAAACGTTTCAAGCTTTCCAATTGCTAATAATTTGTAGCTGCATATAGGCCGGAAAAACAATTTTGGGCCTGTAGCAGTGTGTGTTACTTATTCTAATAGGCCATCTATACTAAGCTCCACCAGCTTTCAAATTAATAATAATTTTTGTTCTCTCTGAACGTGTGTTCAGCGCTGCTGGTGGTGTGCTGACAGATAAGCGCACGCGGCTGTCCACTGAGAATGTAGACCGACTCACGTTCATAAAGATGAACAAATCATGGATCCGCAAGGACTTTTCTACCCCTGTGTCATCCTGGGGAGAGTAAAAGCTTTAGGATTTGGTAAAATCACCTCACCAACCATTTTAAGCAACTCTGGGGCAATTGATGCTACTTAAGTGTTGTCTGTGCCCCAAATTTTTGGAAAAAAATTGAGACTCTCTTTGGAGTCTCTTTGCTGTGTTTTACGTGACATTGGCATCGTCAATTTACAGGTGGGTTGGGTCTTTCCCCACCCCCCTTTTAACCGTAAGAAACTACATACACTATGGCTTGGGGTAACACAGATGGTTGAGTGTGAAGACTAGAGCTGTTTACTCATACTATAGCCTGGGAATCAGAGGTCTGCTCCAAAGCTTGAATGTCTGCTAGTCAATGGAGTAGCCACCGGCTGTAGATCTAATTACAAATTTTTAACTGCATCTAACCCAGACAATAATTTTGGGCCTAGTAGCAGTGTCTGTTAGTCAGCGGAGTAGCCACCGGCTGTAGATCTAATTACAAATTTTAAACTGCATCTGGCCCAGACAATAATTTTGGGCCTATTTGCAGTGTCTGCTAGTCAGCGGATTAACCCAGCTGTTAAGCAAGCTACACCACCTGTAGTTTGGACACTTAATTTTTTCAAAGGAAATGCTTCGGGCCCCCGTACAATCAGTGAAGAGCATCGGGAAGGCACTCCAAGGCACAGGGGCTGTGAGTGGCGGTAGGATGCCTTGCGGTGGACCGCCAAGCTCGATCCTTATAAAAGCTTTTTAACTGCAGCAGCTTTACTGGACGCTACTGGAGCTGGCATTACCGCGACTGCTGGCATGAGACTTGCCCTCCAATAGATCCTTGTAAAAGGATTTAAAGTGTACTCATTCAAATTAGAGAGACAATTTAAATGAAAAAGATTAGACCTGCCTCCACCGCATGGGGGCTCGCTCGACCCACCAGCGGACAGGCACCAGTATTGGGAGAGGGGGGCTGGCCGTCAGGGTCCACCGCAGCTCTGGCAAAACCCGGCGACACGCAGGTCGCATGGGTAGGAACAGACTGGCCGTGTCTGCTTCGCACTTTTTGGTTTTAGAAGGGCATGACATGCCTATATATCTGTGTCTCCCCCTCCTTTTACTCCTCCACCTCTTTTCTTTTTGCATGACTATATGTACTTGTCACTTTTCCATGTGTTAGTTGTGTCTTCTGAGCAATTTGTCAGCTTTTGGACACCTTTGAAGTGTTTTCTATGTGTTTCTATGTGTTTTGGTTTGCCTGCCATTGGTTTTAACGGTGTTCGGCGGTGTTCGACGAACAGTTCGTCTAACAGTTCGTCGAACACACGGCTATTCGGCAAACCGAACTGAACTCGAACACTACGGGGGTGGCTCATCACTATCCAAGATGATACATCTTGTGCCACTAAGTTGCCATCCTCCTCTGAGTTGGTGCCCTTGTTTTTTCAACAGGTGGTTCGGTTGCACGGCATTCCAGAGAACATTGTGTCTGACAGAGGAGTCCAGTTTGTTTCCAGATTTTGGAGGACATTTTGTTCCAAACTGGGAGTTCAGCTGTCTTTTTCCTCTGCGTTCCACCCTCAGACCAATGGACAAACTGAGAGAACAAACCAGACCTTGGAGACTTATTTGAGATGTTTTGTGTCTGCTGATCAAGATGACTGGGTCTCTTTTTTGCCTTTGGCTGAGTTTGCTTTGAATAATAGGGCTAGTTCTGCCACCTTGATGTCTCCATTTTTCTGCAATTTCGTGTTTCATCCTCGATTTTCTTCAGGGCAGGTGGAGGCTTCTGTCTGTCCTGGTGTTGACTCTAGTGGAGAGAATGCAGCTGATTTGGGATCAAGTAGTCGATAATAATAAATAATAATAATCTTTATTATTATAGCGCCATCATATTCCGCAGCGCTTTACAGTTTAACAGTTTCAAAACACAAGTCATAGGTAACAACGTTAACAATACAATAATTAAAGCAAAATAAGCCGACCCTGCTCGTGAGAGCTTACAATCTACAATGAGGTGGGGGAGATACAAAGTACAGGTGTGTATATACAATGGTGTAGCTGTCTCTCTCTCAGGAGAAGGCCCAGCGGTTTGCCAACCGGCATAGGACTGATGGTCCTCGATTTAAAGTGGGTGACTTGGTTTGGTTATCCTCAAAAAATATCTCTATGAGAGTCGCGTCTCCAAGATTTAAGCCAAGGTTCATTGGACCATATAAGATCGTGGAGATTATTAATCCCGTTTCCTTCCGTTTGCTTCTTCCAGGAACATTCAAGATTCACAACGTTTTTCACAAATCTTTATTGAAGAGATTTGTCGAGCCAGTGGTTCCTATGGCTGCGCCTCCTGATCCTGTTTTGGTTGAGGGCAATTTTGAGTATGTGGTTGAGAAGATATTGGATTCTCGTTTGGCCAGGCAGAGACTCCAGTACTTGGTGAAGTGGAAAGGCTATGGTCAGGAGGACAATTCTTGGGTGTTTGCTTCTGACATTCATGCTGAAAGACTGGTCCGTGCCTATCACTGAGCTCATCCTCATCGTCCTGGTAGCACAAGTGAGGGTTCGGTGACCCCTTCTCAAGAGGGGGTACTGTTGTGAACGTTTTGGAGACGACTTCGGAGATGAAGCTCCCTCTGGTGGTTGCTGAGGGTATTGAACCAATGTTGAATACCAAGAGCCCTACACCTGTAAATACCGAGTGGTTGTCAGGTGGTACTGACTGGCCTGATATAAGTGAGCTGATTTCCCATGATCCTCGCCGGTGATCAGTTGTGCTTTCTGGTTTAGGTTGGAATTCAGCTTGCTTTCCTGCTGTCTCCTGCTTGCTTTCAGATAAGTCTCTTTCAGTTTTTTTTGCTGTGGTTTGAATTCCTTGCTTTTTGCTGCATTGCTTTTTGTATTCAGTCGGGTCCCCTTTGGGGAGCTTTGGCTGGTCCTCCTGGGTTTTTTGTATTTGTTAATTTGCTCGGTTCTTGTGATATTTTACTGCTGGGTAGCTACGTATCCACATCAGAGATCTGATATAGTTGGTCTAGACCGTGTGGTTTCAGCATTTTTGGATTCAGAAGTGTTAGAGTGTTAGAGTTTTTCCTAGGATTTTGTTGGGTTGCAGACAGTATTTTCTCCTGTACTATTCTATCTAGACAGTTTTGGGCCCCAGCGTTTGCTCAATCTATTTTCTGTCTGTGTTTGTATTTTCATCTTGTCTAACCGCCATTATATGTTTGGGGGTTTCCTACTCTTTTGGGGTCTACTCCGGGGCAGTCAGCTTTCCTCTTTCCATCTTCAAGGATAGCTATCTCTCCGGCTGTGCCGAGGCGTCTAGGACAACCGTGGGTACGCTCCACGGCTGCTTCTAGTTGTGCGGTTAGTTTAGGGGTCTGCAACCTATTAGTTTCCAACCTCTCTGGTGTTCGGCTGCCTATGCGGTTTTTTGCTCCTGCCTCCTCAGCTACCATAACTAGTGTTGAGCATTCCGATACCGCAAGTATCGGGTATCGGCCGATATTCGCTGTATCGGAATTCCGATACTTAGTTCCGATATTTTCATATATCGTATACCGGAATCGGAAGTTCCCATAATTCTTTGAGAGGCACTGTGATTTTAGTCAGCCAATGAGGAATCCTACGAAGTGTGGGCACATCCTGTACTGCTGCGGTCATGTTAACTAATGGCATGGCTGTGATTGGCTGCTGAAATGATGTCAGAATGCACTATAAAAGGCGCCGCCGCCATTTTAGCGTCACTGTGCTGTGAACTCAGTTAGGGACAGAACGCTGCTCTGCTGACTCTGAGGGACAGTTAGAGATTGCGATTTTGTGTACTGTGCTTTAGGCAGGCTAGTTTACCAACCGCTGTGTAAAGCTTCCTTTTGCCATGCAGTGTTGTTTTAACAGCTCTGTGCAAGGTGTGTGTGTGTGAGAGTGCAGGTGACGCTGCAGTTTGCTCTGCATCCACCGCTGTTTGTAGGCATCTGAACGTGTCACTCACTGACTCTTTTTTTTATTTTATTTTGTGGAATTGGTGCAGCTCCATTCAATAGAAATTAACAGTGATCTATTAGTGTGACGCGCTTCCATCCGTATACAATACATTGGTTGCAAACACTATAGAAGTACAGAAAGGAGCCTTTCACAGATAGTGAACAGTTGTGTGCAGTGTTCACTGTAGTCTGTGAGCTTTTCATTTTTTGAGTGCCGATTATGCTCCAGTTAGTTCTTCAACCACTGCTGGTTGTAGTCTGCTGAGCGTGTGTCACTGCCTCATCCTTCACATTTTTCTCAAATTGGTGCTGCTCCATTATATTTGAAAAAAATCTAATCTATTAGTGTGACGCGCTTCCATCCGTATACAATACATTGGTTGCAAACACTATAGAAGTACACAAAGGGGCCTTTCACAGCTACTGAACAGTTGTCTGCAGTGTTCACTGCAGTCTCTGAGGAATAACCACACTTAGGCCTTATAACTTTTCTGACTTTCTTTATCAATCTACCAAGATGAAGAAGGCAGGGAGTAAGGCACGTGGTCGTGGCCGTGGAGTTTCAGCAGGGAGAGGACGTGGGGATTCTGTGGCTGCTGCCGCACCCAGTGACACAGCATCCACCAGTTTTCCCCGTGAGCGTTCCTTTATGCGCACTTTTGTAGGAGCTCGGCGTACCCCCCTGCTGCGGGAAGAACAAATTGAAGCCGTTGTTGGTTGGATGGCAGCCAATGCATCGACTTAAATTGCTTACACCTCCTCTCAGGACCACAGCACTGTTGAACAACCATCTGTCTCTTCACCGCCTGCCAAATTGCCCAGGCATTCAGAGAGCTCTGTAAAGGAGCCAGCTGAGTCTCTGCTTCTGTTCTCAGAATCTGTTGGCTTGCAAACAGGGGCCCAGCCAAGCAGCATTCTGGAATGTGAAGAAGAGGCAGTATGCAGTGATGCGCAACAGCTGTGTCTCTCTGAATGTGAAGAGGCGGGTGAGCCAGTGCCGATGGTCAGCACACCGCAGAACGCATCTGATGATGATGAGACTCAGGTGCCAGTTTCTGTTGAGCATGGTGCTGGCCAGACCACCCAACAGCAGCAGGTGTTGGAAGAGGGTAGTGGAGATGATGAGGTCCAAGACCCAACATGGCGTGAGGAACAGGAAGGTGGTGGTAGCAGCTCTGAGGAAGAGATTGCCCCAACGGTCCAAACAGTAGGGAGAGGTAGGCTGCAGACTCGGTTGCCTGTAGCCTCCAGTTTGGCACCCGTTCGTAGCAGTTCTCTTCCAACAGCCAAAACGGGCGCTCCCAGGACTTGCACTACGTGGTCCTTTTTTGACACACTTGCAGATGATATTTGCTATGTCAAATGCAAGCTGTGTAATCAAAAAGTAAAAAGAGGTAAAAGTGTCAGTAACCTTAATACCACAAATATGTGGAAACATGTGCGGTCAAAGCACGTGGTTCAGTTACAAAAACACACTGGAGATGTAGGCCAACCTACAGCAGCACCTACATCTTCAGCTCGTGTTGGAGCCTCTTCCTCCAGCTCACACACAGCTGGTTCGGCTTCCTCACAGGATCGCCATGGAAGAACCTCTGTCACTGTTGTCCAGAGACCCAGTGTTATTCCACCCACAGCTGCAAGTTCCCTGTCATCCTCACACTCCCAGGCCACAAAACAGCCATCGGTAGCACAGGCATGGGATAAAAGACGGCCATACTCGGCAAACCATCCACGAGCACAGGCTCTGAATGCTGGCATTGCAAAACTCCTGACCCTTGAAATGCTGTCATTCAGGCTGGTGGAGACTGACAGTTTCCGTAACTTAATGGCATTGGCAGTCCCACAATACAATGTGCCCAGCCGATTTTATTTCAGCAGGCAAGCCGTCCCTGGTCTGCAAAAGCATGTTGAGGGAAAAATTAAACATGCGCTACTAAACGCCGTCAGTAGCAAGGTCCACCTGACCACCGATGCGTGGACCAGTACCCATGGCCAGGGACGATACCTTTCCCTCACTGCCCATTGGGTCAATGTTGTGGAGCCGGGTACAGATCTTGCGAGTGGCGCTGTACGTGTTCTGCCAACTCCAAGGATTGCAGGAATCCAGTCTGTCCACATTGACTCCTCCTCCTACTCCAGTTCCTCAGAATCATCGCTGCAGGAGCCGTCACGGTCTACCTCCACATGGACCCGTGAACGCTTACCTGTTGCGACCGATATGAGCACAGCCGTGGCCAAACGTCAACAGGCCGTCCTGAAATTAATTCCCATGGGGAATCGAAGCCACACTGCGCAGGAGCTCTGGAATGCCATCAAGCAGGAGAGCGACGTGTGGTTTTTGCCAGCGAATTTCCAGCCAGGCTTGGTAGTGTGTGACAATGGCCAAAATCTGGTGGCAGCTCTGGGCCTTGGCAACCTCACTCACATACCATGTCTGGCACATGTGCTCAACTTGGTCGTGCAGAGTTTTTTGAGGGACTATCCGGATCTTGATGCACTGCTGCACAAGGTCCGCCTAGAGTGCGCTCACTTGCGACGTTCCAGCATGGCCAGATCGCGCATTGCAGCTCTGCAACACAGATTTCGCCTTCCTGAACATCGCATCATATGTGACGTACCCAGCAGGTGGAATTCCACGTTACATATGTTGGAGCGGTTGTGTGAGCAGCAGCCAGCAGTAATGGAGTATCAGCTGCATCAGGCGCAATCAACTCGCAATTTGCGCCGTTCACACTTCACCACTACTGAGTGGGCCTCTATGAAGGACATCTGCCACGTTTTACGTGCGTTTGATGAGTCAACGCGGATGGCGAGTGCAGATGATGCACTAGTCAGCCTGACTGTCCCCCTTATCTGCCTGCTTCAAAAAACACTGCAAGCACTAAGGGATGAGGTTTTGGAAGAGGTGGAGGATGAGGAGTCACAAATTCCATCACCTTCTGGACAGTCAGCGCAACGTGGTTCCTCACAAAGGGCTGGGCAGGGCTCACTTTGTGAGGAGGATGAGGAGGAGTCAATGGAGGAGGAAGACATCGCTCCAGAGGGAGGTACACAACGCTCTAGTCAGTATGTAGAGCGAGGGTGGGGTGATGCAGAGCAGGCAGAGATTACGCCTCTTGCAGGGGACAGCGTTTCTTGGCCAGTTGGGAGTCTGCAGCACATGGTTGATTTCATGCTGCAGTGCCTGAGAAACGACCGCCGCATCGCCCACATTCTCACCACGTCTGATTATTGGGTGTACACCCTCCTAGACCCTCGCTACCGGGACAACTTACAAAGCCTCATCACACCGTTGAACCGGGAGCGTAAAATGCGGGAGTACCAAGACACACTGGTGCAATCCATAATGTTCTCCATTCCAGCCCAGAGCACTGCTGCTGCTACTGCTTTACAAAGCAGCTCTGTGCGTCGAGGCAGTGGAGACAGCTCTGCAACAAGAGGGAGCACAAGCAGCGCCTCTGCACAGGGCAAGACCAGTATGTTCCAAATGTGGCGAAGTTTTGTGGCAGCGCCACAAATGTCTACACCATCCGAGATGGCTCCAGTCAGCAGGAGGCAACGTTTCCGTAAAATGGTGACAGACTACATGTCTTTCCCTCTCAGTGTACTCCCAGATGGCTCTTCCCCATTCAAGTTTTGGGTCTCTAAGCTGGATACATGGCCAGAGCTTAGCCAGTATGCATTGGAGGTGCTGGCTTGCCCTGCTGCCAGTGTATTATCGGAGCACGTCTTTAGTGCTGCAGGTGGTGTACTAACAGACCGTCGCATGCGACTATCCTCCGATAATGTAGACCGGCTTACTTTTCTGAAAATGAACAAGGCATGGATCTCGCCAGAATTTTCTGTCCGTTTTCAGATTAAATAACTGGTTCGCAACGTTATCCATGTCTCCTGTTATGTTCATCTTTCTACCACCTGAACTCTACTCCCTGGGCTACAACACTGCCAGTTGCTGCTCAGAAGTGTCGTGTCCACAGACCAATACACAAGCTATAGTGTTAGTGGGGTTCAGTAACGCCAGCTGTTCCCCTGCTGTGTGGCCGGCAAGAAGTCTCCTGTTCCCTACACATGCACCGAAAAACCCATGTGGAACATGCTCCAAATATGGAAGAGCCGTCACCCTGATTGTTATGCTTAAAACAGGAAATTGTGAAGTTTTCCAGGCCTAGAATGATAAATTTTTATAACAAAATGGACAAATAATAATTTGTCATCACAGCGCATATCTGCACATGTCTATTAGAAATGGTAACAAAAACTAAAACATAGTGTTCACTTTTTGAAATTAATGCATAAAAGTACATTTCATACTTATCAATTAATGCTTTTTAAGGAACTTTATCTGTACCTGTAAGATAATGCAGTCAATGGATGTACGAATCATAAAATCCTCATCATCATCATCACGAGTTTTATTTATGACAGACATTTAAAATACACATATTGATGCCAACTGTAACTTCACACACCATATATGAAATGGCCAGCATCTAAACCTGGTAATAATGTGCAATAATAAATTATTACATCTAGAAAGTGCATCATGCATACTGACAATAGGTAGTTATACCTGCAAGTGCTGTTGAAACAAGCACAGCAGATATAAATTAATAATGGTATATAGGTATCACAGTGCATAGTTACTCATGGACAATGTCGATGTAATACTGTACCTCAATAAAGTCAGCGTCAACCATTATGCTTGTTAGTCTTGTAGATTGTTAAAGAGGGAACGTGCTTTTTTGTTGGTCATAGGTGGAGTATTAGACAGTAAATGATTACTGCTGTCGTATTTTTGGCGTCCCTAGGGCACAATAACGCTGCGTAACGTCACATTTTATAGTCATCTAATTGACACACGCTACCCTACCCTACGCGTGACAGTAGGAAGGTAGTGTTGACGGATAAAGCCTTGCGCAACCAGACATGCTTTTACCCTCTTCAACACTGTACAAGCAAAAAATGCATGATTGCAGCCGCAGACTTTATTGACGTACAGTATAACATCGCCATTACCCATCAGAGGCTGTCCACTGTCTGATACAGACATAGAATATACCTTTGCTATCCGTAGCCTTTGTTTCACCTACACTTGCAGGCACACACTTACATTGTGACAATGCATAATGTTTTTTTAAATGGTTTTTTTTATCGTACATTATTGCGTCATCACATTGATGAGTCCATGCTGGACATGTCATACATGCTGTACAAAGTAACGATTTTATTAACTTAAATAATTGAAATGTCTGTGACTGTCACATATAAATTGCAATGATGATGATGAGTGACTATTACAAAATCCATTGTCTTCACTATGTTATGGTTTAACATAGCGTTCCTTAAGCATTATTCATAAATACAAAAATGGACTTTTATTCTTAAATTTACAACACTATATTTTGTAACCAATTTTTTGGGTGGTGTGTTGTTCCATTTCTTGTTGGCATGTGCATATATGCGTTTATATTTGCAGGGTCTTTATTTTTATTCTTGAAGTTAGGAAACGTGTATCTTCGTACCGTGTTAGCCATTAGATAGACAAATATTTAGACTTGAGAGTCCGCAGTGGTTGATACCTTTTAATGGATAACTGAAAAGATGGTAACAAATTGCAAGCTTTCGAGGCTACTCACGTCTCTTCATCAGGCAAAGACTAAAACAAAAAATGAAGCATCACATATTTCTATACACAACAGGACACAGGAATAGTGCAATAGGTAAGACAAGTAAGTCACGTGTAGCAGAACTATCATTATGACAGAGGGATGAACATAAATATTGGAACAGTTCCTAGATAAGGATAGAAAGTTTTATTGCCCTCTGATTGGGCTCTGGTTTTCTGTTTTCATGCCCCTGGAAGGGCAGAGAGACGCAGATTCCTTAATTGATATAGAATGACATAAATCCGTGTGATCTATTCATTCCATCACTAAGAGTGTCAAAGGTCATGATGAGCTTATATTCTGAAACCTTTGTATCTTTCTCATATTTGAAGTTATATTTTAATACCAGTAATTCCATATCCATCATGCTATGACCGGGCATACAAAAGTGTTTTGCCACAGGTAAATCCATTATTTTTTCTCTTATTGTGTGGCGCTGATAATTCATCCTTGTTCTCATTTTTTGGCCGGTCTCCCCTCACTTGTCCCTCCCTCACTTGTCTTACCTATTCCTGTGTCCTGTTGTGTGTAGAAATATGTGATTCTTCATTTTTTGTTTTAGTCTTAGCCTGATGAAGAGACCTGAGTAGTCTCGAAAGCTTGGAATTTGTTACCATCTTTTCAGTTAGCCATTAAACGGTATCAACCACTGAGGACTCTCAAGTCTAAATATTTTTCTATTCTTGGAATTGAAATTTATCATTTTATTGTACTAGTAAAACTTCATTTATTCTTGTTTGAAGTACATACATTTGCAATGGCCACGTAACAAGGCAATAACTCAATATTTTATGCCTACACCCTCCTTGACCCTGGGCTTCAACACCGCCAGTTGCTGCTCAGAAGTGTTAGATGCACAGATGAAAACAATCGCTGATGTGTTTGTGGGGTTCAGTAACGCCTGCTGTTCCCCTGCTGTGTGTCTGGCAAAAATTACTGCTAGCTACCTACACATGGTGAAAAAAGCATGACATGTCAAAGTGTCTAGTGCTACACATAGATATGAGGCTACACCCTGATTTCTAAGCTGTAAACATTTGAAACGTCAGCTTTAAAACCATAAAATGATTAGTCTTTGTCACAAATCTGTAACAAAATAATTGTGACATATTATTTCAGATATGCACATGTCGAAAACAAATGCTAACACAAAAGCCTACTTATGCTATAGGATACTGATGGTCAACCTTGTCACTCCATAGCTTAGACAAATCCAACTCACATCATGACTCAAATGCTGCAATGTTGGAAGTGCATAATGTGGGTTGAACTTTGACAACAGCTGCAGTGCGAAGGTTAGACTTCAGTGTTCTTGGCTTTAAATAAAAGCATATAAGTTAATATAATAATCCAATGTTGATTAAGGGACGTGATGTACACCTGTAATATTGTGCAAACAATGCATGTAGGAATAGTCCTCTTCAACATTACTTATATTTGTGTCATTTTAAAAAATACATATTTAATTAGAAAGTTAACAGCCCATATCATAAAGGTCCTTCATGTAAACATGATAATCGCTAACAAAAATCATGCATTACCTTGTTAAAGTCAATAGTGCATAGTCACAATAGCAAAATATATACCTGTAAGTGGTGCTGAAAGAACGACAACTGATAGAATAGGTGAATGATATCTATTTATCAGACTGAATAGCGACACCTGTACAATGTCGATATAATACTGTACCTTAACAAAACAGCTGTGTCACACCTCACACTCGTTTTTCTTGTAGCTTGTTATGTAATAGGGCACATGCGTGTATGTTTCATCATAGGTGCATGTTTACTGAGTAAAGCAGTCATGACAACGCCTTTGTGTTGTCGGTACGCTTGCGATGATGAACGATGCGCACCGTGAATGTTAGTCTGCGTCATAAGACGCACAGACGCTCCAATACCCAATGCGTCACAGCAGGAAGCCAGTCTGTGCGTCCAAACAAAGGCGCAACCATACATGCACGTAACCTTTTATAAAGCTATATAAAAAAAAGGATGTAGTAGTAACGCACACTTTATTGAGGTACAGTATTACATCGCCATTCAACATCTGTGGCTATGCAGTCTCATCTATATATACCTTATCTATCCGTTGTCATGCTTGCAAGTCCACAGTCAGGCATAAATAGCTGTTTTGACTATGCACTATGCACTTTTTAAAGTTTTTGTTTGTTAATATAAATGATTGGCACATATTATCAGTATTACATGATGGAAATTTTAGATATTTTTAAAAACTTTTAGTGATATTATTCACCAAATGTAAACTTTTATGAATGTCAAAGATAACTTGTAATGCTGATTATGTTTTTAAGTCAGCCATTCATTGTCTACACAATAGAAATGGTGTACATACTGTTACTTAGCCATCATTAATGGATTCTGATATGTACTTGTATGCTTTTATTTTAAACCGTATAGCACATTATTTAACCTATTTTAATTGTGGTTTGCATTGCTTTTCAACATGTTAATGTATGCGTTTATGTTTGTAAATTATTAATTTACATATATTTTTTTAAGTTAAATCATCATCTTATGGTACTAAAGGTTATATTTCTCTTGTTTGGAGTATAGACATTTTTAATTGACACGTAACAAGAAAAATACTTGATCTAGTATTTAAACATCCTCCTTGACCCTGGGCTCCAACACAGCCAGTTGTTGCTCGGAAGTGCTGTTACCACAGTCAACACTTGCTCCTGTGTTACTGGGGTTCAGTAATGTCAGCTGTTCCCCTGCTGTGTGTACGGCAAACAGTCCTGCTGCCTCCACCCTGTTGTCTTCTCATCCCTGGGCTACAACACCGCCAGTTGTTGCTCGGAAGTGCTGTTAGCACAGTGAACACTTGCTCCTGTGTTTACTGGGGTTCAGTAATGCCAGCTGTTCCCCTGCTGTGTGTACGGCAAAAAGTCCTGCTGCCTCCACCCTGTTGTCTTCTCATGCCTGGGCTACAACACCGCCAGTTGTTGCTCGGAAGTGCTGTTAGCACAGTGAACACTTGCTCCTGTGTTACTGGGGTTCAGTAATGCCAGCTGTTCCCCTGCTGTGTGTACGGCAAAAAGTCCTGCTGCCTCCACCCTGTTGTCTTCTCATGCCTGGGCTACAACACCGCCAGTTGTTGCTCGGAAGTGCTGTTAGCACAGTGAACACTTGCTCCTGTGTTACTGGGGTTCAGTAATGCCAGCTGTTCCCCTGCTGTGTGTACGGAAAAAAGTCCTGCTGCCTCCACCCTGTTGTCTTCTCATGCCTGGGCTACAACACCGCCAGTTTGTTGCTCGGAAGTGCTGTTAGCACAGTGAACACTTGCTCCTGTGTTATTGGGTTCAGTAATGTCAGCTGTTCCCTGCTGTGTGTAGGCAAACAGTCCTGCTGCTCCACCCTGTTGTCTTCTCATCCCTGGCTACAACACGCCAGTTGTTGCTCGGAAGTGCGTTAGCACAGTGAACACTTGCTCCTGTGTTACTGGGTTCAGTAATGTTAGCTGTTCCCTGCTGTGTGTACGCAAACAGTCCTGCTGCTCACCTGTTGTCTTTCATGCCTGGGCTACAACACCGCATTGTTGCTCGAAGTGTGTTAGCACAGTGAACACTTGCTCCTGTGTTATGGGTTCAGTATGTCAGCTGTTCCCCTGCTGTGTGTACGGCAAAATCTGCTGCCTCCACCTGTGTCTTCTATCCTGGGCTACAACACCGCCAGTGTTGCTCGAAGTGCTGTTAGCACAGTGACACTTGCTCCTGGTTCTGGGGTTCAGTAATGTCAGCTGTTCCCGCTGTGTGTACGGCAAAAAGTCCTGCTGCTCCACCCTTTGTCTTCTCACTGGGCTACAACACCGCCAGTTGTTGCTCGAAGTGCTGTTAGCACGTGAACACTTCTCCTGTGTTATGGGTTCAGTAATGTCAGCTGTTCCCTGCTGTGTGTAGGCAAACAGTCCTGCTGCTCACCCTGTTTCTTCTCATCCCTGGGCTACAACACGCCAGTTGTTGCTCGAAGTGCTTTAGCACAGTGAACACTTGCTCTGTGTATGGGGTTCAGTAATGTCAGCTGTTCCCCTGCTGTGTGTACGGCAAAAGTCCTGTGCCTCCCCTGTTGTCTTCTCATCCTGGGCTACAACACGCCAGTTGTGCTCGGAATGCTTTGCACAGTGAACACTTGCTCCTGTGTTACTGGGTTCAGTAATGTCAGCTGTTCCCCTGCTGTGTGTAGGCAAACATCTGCTGCCTCCACCTGTTGTCTTCTCATCCTGGGCTACAACACCCCAGTTGTTGCTCGGAAGTGCGTTAGCCAGTGAACACTTGCTCCTGTGTTACTGGGTTCAGTAATGTCAGCTGTTCCCCTGCTGTGTGTACGGCAAAAAGTCTGCTGCCTCCACCGTTGTCTTCTCATGCTGGCTACAACACCGCCAGTTGTTGCTCGAAGTGCTTTAGCACAGTGAACACTTCTCCTGTGTTATTGGGTTCAGTAATGTCAGCTGTTCCCTGCTGTTGTAGGCAAACAGCCTGCTGCTCCACCTGTTGTCTTCTCATCCTGGGCTACAACACCGCCAGTGTTGCTCGGAAGTGCTGTTAGCACAGTAACACTTGCTCTGTGTTATGGGTTCAGTAATGTCACTGTTCCCCTGCTGTGTGTACGGCAAAAAGTCCTGCTGCCTCACCCGTTGTCTTCTCATGCCTGGGCTACAACACCGCCATTGTTGCTCGAAGTGCTGTACACAGTGAACACTTGCTCCTGTGTTACTGGGGTTCAGTAATGTCAGCTGTTCCCCTGCTGTGTGTATGGCAAAAGTCCTGCTGCCTCCACCCTGTTGTCTTCTATCCTGCTCAACACCCCAGTTGTTGCTCGGAAGTGCTGTTAGCACAGTGAACACTTGCTCCTGTGTTACTGGGTTCAGTAATGTCAGCTGTTCCCCTGCTGTGTGTACGGCAAACAGTCCTGCTGCCTCCACCCTGTTGTCTTCTCATGCCTGGGCTACAACACCGCAGTTGTTTGCTCGGAAGTGCTGTTAGCACAGTGAACACTTGCTCCTGTGTTACTGGGTTCAGTAATGTCAGCTGTTCCCCTGCTGTGTGTACGGCAAACAGTCCTGCTGCCTCCACCCTGTTGTCTTCTCATCCCTGGGCTACAACACCGCCAGTTGTTGCTCGGAAGTGCTGTTAGCACAGTGAACACTTGCTCCTGTGTTACTTGGGTTCAGTAATGTCAGCTATTCCCCTGCTGTGTGTACGGCAAAAAGTCCTGCTGCCTCCACCCGTTGTCTTCTCATGCCTGGCTACAACACCGCCAGTTGTTGCCTCGGGAAGTGCTGTTAGCACAGTGAACACTTGCTCCTGTGTTATGGGTTCAGTAATGTCAGCTGTTCCCCTGCTGTGTGTACGGCAAACAGTCCTGCTGCTCCACCCTGTTGTCTTCTCATCCTGGGCTACAACACCGCCAGTTGTTGCTCGGAAGTGCTGTTAGCACAGTGAACACTTGCTCCTGTGTTATTGGGTTCAGTAATG